>JAAAKL020001133.1:0-33011 GCA_010016065.2 Carybdea cf. marsupialis auct. non (Linnaeus, 1758)
GTGGTCCTCCAGCAGATTTCCTTAGCGACCAAATGTGACGTCAACGCAAGGGGTCTATTGCTAACGTCCTGTTCTTCACGCACGAAGTAACGCTAAGCCATATTTCGGTATCAAGATTCGGAACTTACCGCTTTAGCCTAATAGACACCTACAAAATCAGCAGGATCTATCGTCAATGCCTTTTGAAAATATTGCACATACGGTTTAAGAAATGAAATTTGATCTTACAAAGCCTCTGTCACACCGCGAACGATAACGATAATGGTAAATCGTTGAAAAGGGGGTCACACCGCTTACTACCTCTACACACTCCAAAAATACTTCTTTATTCTTGTAATCTTTTAATGTTATATTAATTTTGTCATAAAGAACTGGACTCCTTTCGACTGCAATGGTAAACACATCGGTTCTGCCTTCTTCCATCTTGAATAGTCTTTCTGTTTTCTGATTGGCTGAGCTAGGTCAGATCCTAAACGATATCGTTTGAAAATCGCTCAATGTAATTTTTATCTCTGGTGAGTACCGTTATTGTTCGCAGTGTGACCACTATTTGGGTAACAGGGGTGAGCAATTTTTTTATCGTTATCGTTATCGTTCCTGGTGTGCCAGAGGCCTAACAACACGATGGTTTCATCGTGTTATTCATCGCCTTGTTGATTCTCAAAGAATGTTCTCTGTGATCTTCATTGATAACGTCACCCGCGTGATACTAAAGTTTAGAATGGAAATCTACTTTATTTTTGCCGATCGCGCGCTAGAGATTCCATCCCAGACTTCTGTGTAGTTGTAAACGTGGTTGTGTCAGGCTATTAGTCTAAAATGTGAATTCACTCATTGTGGGAAATTCCTGCTAAACTTATTAATGTGTACGTGCGATTGCAGCAGGATTTTGTTGTTGTGATGTTAATTTTGAAAATCAAATTGCGTAGTGCCCGTGTAAAAGGGATACCGATATCACTGTCTGTATTTTCCTTATTTATTCCATAATTGCATTCCATAATTATATTGTAAGATTGATTCATAGTAGTAATGATACTCCTCAGCCCATGCTCGAATTTGAAGTCTGTTTACAAAACTGATCCGTGCTTTAATTGTTTCTGAAATGTTTCTTCATACAGCAATAGCACGTACAGTTACTTGGGATCTGGCTTTGAGAATACGCTCACCGAATTTTTTTCAGAGTATGCTGTGGACATTTCATAGAAGCAGTGTCTAACAGATATAATTTTTGCTTGTAGTCTAGCCCATGTTCTTTTTCTATAAGTTCAGTCTTACCATTATTCTTAATGTTTCCCAATTTTATTGCTTTTTCATTTAAGTAATCAATTTGTATGCTTCCGCCAGTACCCCAGTCGTATGCTGTAAATGTCATTCAGTGTACAAAAAGTAGCTAAACTATTGTATTGTCTTGATTATATTTTGTGTGAAAACACTGGGAAAAGTTAAGATTTTAAAGTTGTGTAAGGTTTGACTTTGAGGGTATAGTATTCAATGCCACTTTCGCAAGATGAACATTTCGGTTAACGTATCAGATAAGAAAAATCTTACTTTTTGCCATCGCTCCATCTGACTACCCTGTTACAACATCACATTCCTCATAGGGAAAGCGACGTCAGTTTCTTTAAGTCCTCCCTCTTGTCAAATTTCTGATCTTTTGTAAAATTAAGGCAAGATCTATCATGTTTGTAAACCTTTGAGGCTGTAATGATTAGGATCACTGGTGCTGTATACAAACGACAGTTTTTGTCGGCGCAAAATCTCTAAGGCATGGGTCAAGGTTCTGCTGGTCTATGTTACATAATTTACGGGTAAAAGTGTGGCACGGTGTTCCACATTCAAGACTGCTGCAGAGTCTTGTCACTTTGGAACCGTTCAGGCAATCGTATCAAGTGTGAAGTTATTAGGTTGAATTGTTGCTATTCAGGGGATTTCAATTGGAAGTTTTCTCTTTGTCTGGTCTTCCTTAAAACACACTAGTAAGTAGTTATGGCAAAACCATGCGTTCTTTTGTCCAAGGTATGGCACTGTATGGCTACCCTTTGATATCGTTCAGGGACGTCTGCGATAGTTTAGTTCTAAAATGACGCTAGTGATATATGTGCATGTTTTACAGGTTTGGTTGAATCCGATGCGCAAAACGACAACTAAAAATATTGGTTTGCAGCTCCACATTGGGGGAAGTTAAAAGAATTGCTAACTTTGCAACGAACTTTTATCTGATTATTATCAATTCATACATGAGCTTTATACTGATGGTATGGCAGTGACCTACAATGGCATGAATTATGTACACAGTAAATAAAGAATCTAATTGGTAATATACCGTAATAATCGTATAAAATGACAAATAAATCGTGATATTGCTATTATGGTTCATATTTTGCCAGTCAACAGAACTTAGTGATCTGCTATACTTTGAGTTGTTAGATTCTATGATTTCAATGTCTTGCATATTTTGAGAGCTTTTCCACATGATGTCTCACTTCCGTCCTTGCCGTTGCGTCTTTCTTTACTCTTTGCAACAACTGAACACAGTGCGCTCTTAGAATGATAGCTGCCTATTTCGGGAGAGCAAATCGAAGTATCCGTTAAACAGTGTCCAGTTATTTACGGAAGTTCGTGACCTTTAGCTGACTGGTTTTAATGTCTTGCTAAAGTAAAAGAATGAAAAAACAGACGAAACGAAACAAGACATAGAAAGGGCGTTATTGACATTAATATGGAAGATTTTGGATCCCTCTCCTCCCTTACCTTTTTTATCTGTGTTTATAGTTTTGAATTAACTTTTTATTTTATTCTTGTTTGCAACAGTATCGCCCATTTGAATTGCTTGGAATCACCCCCTTTTTGCTTTTTAAACTTGTAATCAGTAATATTAACTGACATGGCCACAACTATTTGAGTCTTACCTGGTGGTTATTTAATGTTGCTGCGACGTTGCCATTATAAAATCTAAGATGACAGTTCTTTTGTTCGTTCTGTGCCTGTTCAATGGTATTTTTCGCCCACGTCATTTCACAACACGTTCCCGTGATCCCATTTTTTCTATCCATCTCCAAGTTTTCCCATCCTCTTGGCTTTTTGAGTAGCTTTTGAACTTCAGATACCTCTGGCAACACTCCCTTTATTCTCAAGACTTGTTCAACCCAGTCCTTTCTTATTGTATTATGGTATCCATATAGGTTTGATGGTACTATGTCTTACCCTAGGGCTGTGTCATCTTTATCGCCACAAGCCGTTAGCATGAGCCCAAGATTAACTGAATTAAATCTCGAAATTGTCGAGCTGGGGAGACAGAACACCAAGCAACATCTGCAAGTGTTAGAAGATTCCTATTTTTCACAAGGCAAAAGGTATTTGGTAGAATCACAGCCTCAGTTTATAGACTATTTCGTATATATGATTCTTGGTCATTTGGAGTTGATTACCTTTGATATGAGTCCGTATCCGAAGACCGCAAGCTGGATGTCCGATATGAAGAAACTGGTAAGCGTGTATGATGTTCATGAAACTACTGTTGAAAACGGAGTTTAGAGTAAGTCAAGAAAAGCAGACCGTAGGCGAAGTAATTGTGTCATAAAGGAGCTACAAAATTGAGCAAGCTGACTTCCCAGTAAGGTCGAGTCCCATCACACGATACGAAGCATTTATTGGCAGCACTACAATGAAAAGTAAATAACAGACTGACTGCTACTAATACCGCACATGATAGATATAAAAGGCGCTAACTGTTGACGAGATAGAGAAAGAATGCGAAGCAGAATTGTAGTAATAAAGGTAAGACTAGATCCGTGCATTGAATTTCCATTTAGCGGATTAAAGGAAAGGTTAGACACTTCTGCAGTTCTAGGTACAACAAAATAACTGCATTGGCAGTTGAAATGGTCAGTTACGTTTCCCCTTAGCAGACTCCCCTGGCCCCCTTGGATGCGGTTCTGCTCTATGCTATTCTTTTTATGTGTAATGACTTCAAGCCAGCGTAGGTTTGAGCTTTTTGGAGGCTGATAGCTTAGTTCCCAGACGACCATTCTTTAGAAAAGCAGCTGAAACCCGTCCTGATGATAGCATCAGCATTTTTTTATGCAGGTCACAAATGTAATGGATTCTCTTCCTGTGTCAAAGTGACAGTTAGTCATGTAGTTTGTAAACAATTATAAAAATGGGTGCTGATCCCGACATGCGTTTTAAGTAATCTTATCTTAACTAGATTATCTCCTTTTTTTGCTTAACAACAAGCAGGCCAAATACCTCTCGTGGATCTGAGAATTCATGCGATAGAGTTTGTAAACGAGGCAGGCTTTTTGAGAGCAAAACGAGCAGAAGCTTTGAAACCTCGTATCCGTCTTTTTGCTGACAAGTTAGATAGTTTGCAACACCCTCGAAATAAGATTTTTGAGGAAGTTGCTTAAGTCTATGGCGCGAGAGGTCTTGATCTGACATGTTCTGAAAGATTCTTGGTTATATTTTTAGGGAAGAGAATTGTTTATAAGCCTATTGCGGTTTTTTTCTCAAATTGCTTTATCGTTTCCGTTCTGAATATGCCTCGTAGATGTTTTTTGCTCTTTATGGGTTGTTTGGCTGTATTGATTTCGTGGAACCGCATATCAAGTTACCATGACAAGAGGAATGGGCATTTCACTGCATTTGTCGTAGTTTTAATTGGGTTTGGTAATCTAAACCATGACAGATAGTAGTAGAGAAACCACACAGACCTTTAATTGGCATAGCCAATGTCATGTTAGGTTTTACATTACAATGCGATTGATAGGATAGTTGAAACAACAAGAATTTAGTAAGTAGGGACAGATTTAACACAAAGGCAAATTTATGTTATAGTGTATTGAAAAAAATTTAAGTAAATTTCTTTTATCGATCATTAAATATTGTAACTACGAAAGTCAGAATAGTTGCACCTTCAGTGTATGTAATTAACTACCCCAACAGGGCAAAGATATTAAGTTTGCTATATTTTGTTAGCGTGTTTTTTCTCTTTTCTTTTGTACTCGGCAATGTTACTTTTCATGAAAAGCTACGAGTTGTTAAGGCAGCATCTTTGTAAAGTGCTTCCCCTTCTTAACCGTTCGTTTGTACGTTCTCCGGGGATTGAGTCAATTGCCTAGGAGGACCCCTCCCTGTACTCTTTCCACTATGTTCCGTTCCTGGCAAGCTCTTAAACGCGCACTCCTCGTCTAGAGACTCTCTCATTCTTATTACATGTTATGACGTGAACACTTCATGCCATCTCATCTCTAGACGATAGTGATAATGATCATCTTGATGTTGTAATTTTACATTATCTATTTACGCATGAGCATAAGTACTTTGTTACGAAGATAGGTTGATGAGCTTGAGGGTGAAATTTTACATTATCGCTATTCGTAAAGTCCTTTCCATCTTAAAATTTACACTATTCTATGCTTTGCGGCTTCAAAAATATTTTATATACAAATGTATAGGCATGAAAAGATTTTAATTAGTTTCACCTGTGTTAAGACGAAGATAAATTAAAGTTGTACCTGAAGATTAAATAAAATGTAAGAAAATACCTAAATATTACCAAGAGACAACGGTTTTAAGTTAGAATAGCATGTTTTCAGGAAAATTTGTGTAAAAATTCAAAACAAAGACGGCATTTCAATACATTCTAATGATTTTTGCTCATTGCTATAAACAAACTACGCACGCACCTTGATATTTAAATGAATTGCTGCTAACAAGAATAAGGCTGTCGTGGTCGCGTGGATATTGACAAACTGTTTACGAAGTGGCTCATTGAATCAAGAACTAGTGCGTAGAACGAGTTATCAATTAACAAGCGTGTTGTCTGTCAGCAAAAGGCCAAGGTGTAGATAGCAGTGATAAAAAGCAGCCAGGTTGTTTTGACCGTTGTCTAGAGAAAATTAGGTGTTCTCAAAAGGCACCATTTTTCCTGCTTAGGTATCTTTGTACTTAATGTACATTCCATTATGGCGTGGAGTTATTTTGTGATGAAGGCCATGAATAATTGATATCCAAGACACAGATGCGTGCAAATATGGAAACAGCAATGCACGCACTCGAGGTTTTGCTGAAGATTCCCTTTAGACCTATTTCTCTATCAATCGATTGACGATTAGGAACCAGAGAGATAGTTATAGTTGATAGTTATAGATAGTTACTGAAAGGCGGCAAGAAGATATGACAACATAAGCTAGTGCCCTTAGCTCTTTGTTATCTTCAGCCTCTACTCACCTTGAGGCTGCGACTTTCTCAGCAAATTATGGGTCAAACTAAACCTTCTAAGGTCGGGTTGGGTATCACAAAGTCATTCCTGACTACAGTTGGAGCCGAATCGATCACATCAGCGGCAGGTGCCGTCTCCATGGCTCCCTGTCTGGCGCGGATTGCATGAAACAGTAGCTTTTCTGGGCACAGATACCCTCGTATAGAGGCTGTCGTGTACGAAAAGCGGCGACCGTAGCTTAGTTTGTGAGCCACACGCCGCAACTGCTTGGGTCTCGGGTAATTTTTTCATCTAAAAAGTGGCGGCTGCTGATGGTAAAAGCAAGGAGTGCAAATTTGTGGAGTGGTTAGTTGGGTATTGTGGTAGGGTACCCCATTTGCCTGTTCGTACAATTTTTACAAAATTAGGGTAGGAGAGACTTTAGCTGAACTTGCTTGAAAAGATTATAAAATATTATATTAATTTCTTCAAGTACATGAAGGCCATATTCCTTAATGCAGACGCGAATGAGTGAAATACATCTAGATAAATACACAGAAAGCTATTACTGACAATGATTTGTTTATATCTCCAGCACAAGACAGTATTTATCACTATTCACATTGTTATCATTAATGAAGAGGGGGTTTTTACATGTGTTATTTTCACTGACTACCATTACTCTTGGGCATCAAATAGCTGTCTGTAATCCACTTATTTTCTCTTGCAAAAATTTCCTCCCCAGAAATTCTAATTACAACCTCACTGCTTTTTAGTTTTTGGTAGTATCAGACTGTCCACTTTATGTTGAGGAACTTCCCTTCCTTTTAAAAATATTTTCAATTCTTAATCTATTCAAAGCAAACTTATTTGGGGATAATTAATAAGCTGGTTTCATGATTACAATCGGGGCTTGTTCTACGACCGTGTTTCTTACATCCTGACTATTCAAGTACATCGCTCTACGTGAAATTCAAGAGTAGCCTTACTATTTTACCTACTGGAGTTTATTTCTCAGTTTGTACACTGGGTGGTTCTATTTGTATCAACCCACTGATGCTATTAAGTTCACAAAATGAGAATCAAATATAGACTTTCCCGTTTTATGCACAAAATACACCAACCACCTACAATCAATTCTGTGCATTTTCAAAGTCGTTCATCATGTCCAATACATATCCAGAATATTTGCTAAGCTTAACTTGACAATGTCGCCTCATTTTTATCCACATTATTAATAAAGTTTACCTAAAATAGGATGCCCAATTTAAATCCAGACCACTAACAAAGTTTTTTTTCAATCGATATTGCTGAGAGTAATATATGTTTGAATCACATTTTCTTGTAAATTGAGGATCCATTAGTATTTTTAAAGATTTTTAAGTCTTAAGTCATCCATGAAGTGGAAAGACTATTGAAATATACAATCCTGCTATAAAACATTGTTCCTGATGGTTAATGCTTTCTAGTACATTGGTTGACGATAATGTACCTAGTGTAAATTCGTAAAATGTTGTATATATACATGCAGCAGCATGGAATGTTTTGACGTCATTTACATAGAAACTCTCATAACTGGATATGAATGTATTTCCAATTTTGCACTTATTCCTACGAAGAACTAGGCATGATTGAATTCCGAGAAATGTTCAATAACAGATCATTGGATCGAAAAGCCTTCGTCATATTGAAATGAGTACTTCAGTCTGTAAATTACCAGATATCTGCAATATTGCCTCTATAGCCATGTTGTTTTACAGACCTCTCGGAACGAAATGTGTAAGTTTGTCTCATTTTTCGTGTGTCAATTTGCAAATGGGGCTACTGAAAAGAGAGCACTTAGGCGTCTCGTTTTCCTGAGAATGAAGATCAACATTAACCGGATGACCAAATTCGTTATCAAAGTCGAATTTCGTTACAATACATATTGTGATAAGCCTAAGGAGTCCATTGCACGCGAGTACTATACTAATTGCAGATTTGAACTCAAATAACTCGATTGTATAGTTCAACCTGAGGGAGGGAGGCAGCGTCCCTAAACTTGCAGTACAGTACAGTATAAATCAAGACGTTTGGTAACGAAGAGGCATGTATATCGCCACAGTGAGACAAGAGAGGCACTTACATCCCTGAATTTTGGGATTTACTATTAAAATGTTTGCAGTAAGCTAATGACCGAATGTCTTACATAAGTTTTGTATATCTTCAAGTGAAATCACATCAAATATAAAAAGATTCATTAATCCATTTTTCAACCTTCATTGGAGCATGATAACTTTATAATCTATGTATTTTTGCAATGAAATACTACTGAAGCGTTCACAAAGACACGTTTTAGTGTGATACGTTGATGGATTTTGTGATACAAGATGGCATTTTAGTCCAGGAACACGTTCATATTTGTAGTTTGTGAAGCTTCGGGTTGCTTCAAAGGATGCAAATCCGATGTCTCGGCAAGAATTCAAGAAAAACAAATGTGAAGCTCATCATCATCATCATCATCATTATCATTATCACCATAATCACCGTCATCGTTGTCATCATCATCATCATTATTATCATCATCATCATCATCATCATCATCATCAGAGTGAAATAACAATCATTAACACCATCGGCATCATCATAATCAACATCATGATATCGCCATGCTGATGATGCTGTTGGTCATTATCATCATCGTCGTCGTTGTAATCATAACCATTATTATCATCGTCATAATCATCATCTACTTCGTCGTCATTCTTGTCATCATCGTTGTTGGACTTTCATGCAATATGCAAAGTGGTGTCGCAAGTAAATATCAGCTCTTTGCTCTACTTTAATATCCTCGGGTCTCTATCTAAATCCTTGATATTCTCCATTGCCTATTCTTCTTTTTTATCCCAATTTACAACTGCTGCAAAAAAGCCTTTCCATCAAGAGAGACTGGCTGATTTCTCGCGGCGTACCTTACCTATTGCTGAATGGTATGCAGTGATACAAGCGTTTGAGATCACAGTATCAATTTGTAGTATAAACTACGTATTCGACAAAATCAGTCACGTGGTGAATTTCTTAAAATGTTGTCTTGGTTGCCACTCAGACTGAGGTCCAACATACATAGTGAGTCTGATCCCAGTCAGTGTGGAACCTACGGTTTGCTGTCCACGTGTTATGCAACAAAAGAGAGCTGGAACTACTGTACCAAGTCAACAGGCCCCTCATCTCGCACACATCACATCGTGGCAGATTAACTGGGGAGGAGTAACAAGGACTCTCGCGTAAACTGTGAAAATTCTTTGAATGTGAAAGGTTTTTTTTCGTTAAAAAGGGGGTCTATCATAGATAATTGTATCATATTCATTCGATAATGCACACATTTGTTGACCCCCGCTCCTGACAATAGATGGCTAAGCTTGTAATCTGAGAGTGTTCTGTTTTTCATCGACATGAAATGTCTTACATATCTAGAACTTTACTTTCTACGGAATCCAACATATGTTAACTATATTATCAATCTTAATAATTGAATATTACAAACTCCTTGGAATGCGCTGAATATGATTTTGGCAATTCGAAAACCCTCATTCCCTGTTGTGTCTTATAATATGTGGCACCAAACTACCTACCATACCTTTTTGTCCTCTCCTTGAAAATATTTAATGGGTCGCCATGCACGAGGAGCAGGCAGAAGCTAGATGACACATGCAAGGTTGGAATAATATGCTATTGATATCTTCATAGCGGCAGTACGAAAACAGTCTTTAACATATTCTTGGCAAAACTATAGCATTATATCAAAAATACTGGTTTTTTAATAATGAAGATTCATCTTGGATTTTTTATTAGTAAATAATAACTAACCGGGTACAATGCTTATCGGTGCCATATCTCTGTATGGTTTCTCGTATGAAGGCAGTGCCAGAAGAACAATCGAAGCCATTCAATTCTTAGGTAGCAAGAAGGGTTCAATTTTGTTTCCCCTTATTCCTCAAAGATCACCTAATGGATTTACTTGCTAGGAAAAGGGGAATAAGATTGAGGGTACGTACGCTCAACACCAGATTGCCGTATCAGATTGTTTGAAAACGTTTTGAAAAAACACCGAAACAATCATTGTGAGCCTGTTAAAACTGCAGTGGTAATACCCCTAGTAATATTCTTACTCTCTTACAGATTTTATGAAAAATTGTCTTTTATCGTACTCATGTTAGGAGACCCGCACATGATTTCGACAATCCACATCTAACATTTTGTACTCATCGCACGGTTACACCGTGTACATGAGGGTTTTAAGTAGCGGGATACTGCTTTGTTAGAAATTCCATAAACACATTGATGCATAGTTCATAATCATAAATAAGTTGATTTTGTGGCATAGTATCACATGTTAATGTTTGCAGCTATTTAGCATATCATTTGTAGATGCAATATTGGAATAGAGGGGCGGAGACGATGTGCCCCTCCATTTATTCTCCATCTCTTAAACCTTATCTCCACTTACTGACTCCACGAGGACGAACAGTCAGTTTCATTGTGTTGAGGCATCAAGATAGCTTTCACTTTTATTTCATGGACATGTCACTCAACATCACTATGGAGATGCTCGAAGAGAAGGTCATTTTTACTGAAGGCGCAGCCTTGTGAAATGTACTTTTTTGCAGTTGACCTCCGGTTTTTGATAAGACGTAAAACCGATAACTGACATAATTCCATCCCTGAACGCATTAAATGTAGGTACTTTCGTAACTTCCTGTTACAATGCAAGGTGGCTCAACACCAAACAAGAAGAGGAAGAAGATAGTCTGCAGTAGTCGAAGGGGACACGAATGCTCTTTTTGTCAGCTTCTACGACGCTTTTGCAAGAACAGGACTGTATTCGAATCTCTAGTCAAACGTTGACCCCTTCCGTTACTGTTGCCTATTTTGAGCTGTAATATGCATACAGAGCAAGATCTTCAAGTGTGATTCAAGTTTTCGTACAAGCAGATACTGTCATTGAAGAATGGAAAGTTCGGTCGCTTATTTTTTTATCAAAGGCGTTTGTAACTGTCAAGCATGCATACGAGGATTGGTTTAATCCCCATACGGTGTAGAGTAGTATGAACACTTGCACTTTAGTACAACATAAGAACTTTGATTTGTTGATATACGGAAAGATGAGCACTTGCAGTTAGTTCACCATAATTGCCAGGTCTAGTATTGGATCCACACTCAAACCATTTTAAGGAGGAAACCACTCCGCAAATTTCTGCCCATAATCTTCGACTACGTTAAGTATTGGGGCGGGCTTGCCTTTGTGTAGGTATGATGGGTACGTACAGCAAGCGGGCTTGGCAGGCTACATTCTCAATTAATCTTATGTTTGCCTCGTATTGAACTTTTTGGCATCAACACTTGAAGTTCCCTGTTCCTTATGGCATCAAAATTGCCTCCTGGAAAACGTTCGTTAAGGAATCACGTATAACTACGGAAAATTGTACGTGAGACCAAAACTAACGTGGCTGTTCGATTCCTTGAAACAAAATGAAGAAAACATCATCAAATTACTGACCACTGGATGTACACTTTAAGTACTTGTGTATTCTTACAAATACAAATGTATCAATAAGTATGAGGCTAAGAATACTGAACTGCTATGTCGTCCCAGTTTTAACGTATAGGAGCGAGTGTTGGACAATTTCAAACACCGTAAGGAACCGCCTGAGCGCAACTGAAAATTTGTTTTTCAGGCGGATGCTACGCATTCCTTGGACAAGCTTCACATCAAAAGACAAGGTCTCGCGAAGGATTGGTTAAAGGACCAAATTTCTCTTGACACAATCAGAGGGCACATCATCAGGAAAGACGAGCTTGACAAGTTCATTCTAACAGGGATGGTTGAAGGCAAAAGGGTCTGAGGACGACAAAGAGTGACGTACTTAAGAGCATATGTAAGATAATTGGAATATCAACAAAAGAGACTGAAGACAGAAGACAATGGAAAGCTATGATTCTCAACGCTCTGGAAAGGCACGACAACTAGGAGAAGATATTAGCATCCTGGATGACCATGCCACACAGATGGGCAATCAGCCAAGCAAACGTCTGAAGTGTGCTCCAATCAAACTTTTAGGGGTTACTAAGCCAGACGCCCTCTTTCTCTTCCTCGCCAAAACACACTAAATTTCTCACGACTTTGAAATTGCTATTTTAATTTTCGTGTTATCCTTAAGCTTAGACTCATTACATCCGGTTGAGAAGGTTGTATTCTAACTCTATTTGTATGTTGTTAGTCTGTTGTATTCTGACTCTATTTGTATGTTGTTTGTCTGTTGTATTCTATCTCTCTAAACTGGCTGCCTGTCCTCTGCTTTCATATCTTTCTTGATGCCTAGTTTGTTCTCAGCCAACTTATGTTTGATATTATTTGCAAAGTTTCCGTCTCTTCATAAAATTCGTCATGCAGTGATGAATTCGTCGTTTTCTTCAGTCTAGAAATAATACTAGACGTCAGTTTTTTTCTTCTTTTTTCTTCCTTTTTTAAAATTGTATTTACCCTGATCAAGGCCAAAGCCACTACTAGGAACGGGTTGCTTTCCCTTTTCGGATCGCAATCTATTCATGCTTATTTTTTATGCTTACTTTTCATGCTATTTTATGCTTGTTATTCTTGCTATTCATGTATGTAGTCCCCCCTCTGTCCTATCTCTCAAAACATAGTTTCCCACTTCACGAGAGCAGATGACAGAGCACAGTACCTCCGGGGTCGTGGCAGGCAAGCTCAGGGTTGGTTTGAACTCACGACCCTCGGAGTGTGAGTCTGACACTCTACCACTATGCCACTATTGGTTGCAGATGTGCATAGTGTGACCCTGTCACTTTACTTTTAGGATATACTCCGGTCTAGTTACCCCTACTTCCCCTAAGGTTACCCTTTCAACACACCTACCTGCATTACAATTCTTTGTATGTAAACATAATTTCCAGTTTAGTGGTAAGAGTTCACCGAACTATGCAGCACTTCGTCTCTTCTCTCTATTTTTATCATTTCTGACGCTGCATTGATCTTCTTAAATGTTTGGTCTGTTGGAAAAGTGCTCCTGTCGCTACTGCCTCAAAACTGAAGCGTCGCCATTAAAATATTTCTGTCTATCTGTGCTCCCCTGCCATCCGTCACCCCTGACAATCTCCACAACTATACCTTTACCTGTTCAGAATTTGTCGTTAGAAAGTTGCAATGTGTGTAGCAAATTGTAAACGCGAACGGTACATTGTTAATCTATAACTGCACTCCACTTAGAAGAAGGCAATAAAATTACAACTCAATGATCACACAATCAAGGATTGTTATAAACAGGAGAGCAATGAACACATTCCAGTTTGCATCTGAGTATTTTGAAAATGGAGTCCATACATATGTACAGGACTTTGGAAATTTAGCTAATATCTGGAAAATTACCAGAGAAAAATAGAGTGTCATTGCCGTGGTTGAAACTAAGAAATTATGCTTTTACTCTGTGTTGTCCCACTAACGGAGATACGGTTACCTGACAGCAAACTTTAATCGTTTGACTAGCCTCTGTAACAACTCCCAATATGTTACCACTGAATATCGTAACTGTGCTTTACAAAGTGGAAATTCAGCCTCTGCGTCATGTGACTTGATAATGGAAAGAGTGCCATCTAAACCCGTGTTGAGAGCCTCTTTATAAACCAAAGGAAAGGGTTTTCATGAAGTTTCCGGAAAGGTGTTGGAGAAATGAAGCGGTCTTGCATTCAAATTCGAGACCTGTGCCATTTCTTCGTGGTACCTTTATTCTTCACTGCTGGACATGGACATGGACATCCATCTCATTTCAGTTTAAGGTCAGTTTCTGAATTGACAGCTCAATGGACAGCCCTCTAACTACGCCATCAGACCAGCGGTCCTTATGAGTTATTCAAGGTTGCAAGAAAGGATTTCAGAAAGAATCTAATGAAATGTTACAGAAATAGAAATATATACGTAAAATCTATTCAAAGGATGAATTGTTCTAGTTCGGGAGACTCCTCTAACTCTAGTTGTTTCCTCCATTACTGTAGCATTTATCAATTTCTGATCTCTAACCGCCATAATGCTACTACCGAAAAACAGTCTATGTCTATGCTACGCTAACCTTGAATGTGATAATTTATTACTCTTGCTCTTGAGATTTTATCATATTTTGTCTTCAATTCTTTAAGATTAATTCTGATTTATTTATAGCGTGCCCTTCAGTACCTCGCGTTTTATAACTCTCCATGTAATCTGTTAAAATAGTACACTTGCAAACATTTTACAGTTCGTTCTAATTTTTTAAAAATTCATCACACCCTGTTAGATTTCGTGCCAGACGAATTCTGCCTGGTAATTTACAAATAGGTTCAGTCTGGAACCTCCATTTCGCACCAGCATGCAAACTTTGTCAAGTGACAAGTAGACGAGAATACAATTTACAAAGTATGCGCGCCAAAGCAGTCATTGTAATCGTAAATATGCGAAAGATTTATAAATATTTAAAAAATTTATTAACATAAAGCTATAATCTCTTTAGAACATTTGTGCTGCACGATGTGATTATTTAACTGGGCTGCTCAGGTCGCGCCTTCAGCTCCCGAGTTTCGTTGCACGTTGCTGCATAGAATAAGATCTTGTAAACATTCCACAATTAATTTTGGTCTTAGCAAACTGTATTATGCAAGGCGTCGCTTATCATCTGCACACAACATGCCTTGCATGCTGGAGGTGTTACGGATACTCGTCTGCTTCCTTGCCATGTACGTTTTCCTATTCTTTAAGTGACAGAAGTCAATGCTCTTCATAGTTCTGCTTTCAGACCAATTGTTTCATAAAACAAGTCTTTCACGGGTGCGAACAAGAAATTGTTCGTGATGTCTGTATGTAACAACTGTCCATTAACCTCTGCACGACAAAAATGTCCTTACTAAAGATAGGAAATTTGCCGTTACTAGTTGAACGGTCTTGCTTCGAATGATTTTAAGGCAACCTATAACTTTTGCAGTTAATGAATGGGTATTAAATGAAAATGTGTCGTTTCTGTGTGCATAAAGTAACGATTGTATGACAAAGTCGTGAAGTACAAGGAAGGTCTAGCTCTATGTCTTAGTGATACATGAAGGCAATCAATATACCACCTGACTATGAGATTTTTGGCAGGTTTATAATATCTCAGTCTTCATAAAACAAAGCCAAGGCTGTCTACTCATTTCTGTGAATTAATCTTTGCAACGCAACAGTAATCTTCCAAATGAGCATAATCTTCTTAATAAAAGAACCACTGGATGAATACACAGAAACGTAAGTGGACACAATATTTCCAATTTTAGTTTCAAGATACAGTATTCTACTGTAATAAATTTCTGGTTCACGTTGTCATGTAGTTGGTAACTTTCTTTACTAAGCCATGCCCTGTAATTTTTGGCAGTATGGGAACAATGTTTGAAGGTTACCTTGCTGTGGTGTAGCGCCAGACTGATGTCTATTCATACAAGGATTGTACTGTGTCCTGACTGCATAATAGACGCCTTGACTGCCTGACTATTTGACTGCCTAGCCGACCGACTGACATACCGCCCGCCCGACGGATTGACAATACAACGACACCCATATTATTTCCTACAAATAATTCTTGGTATAACAATAAATTTAATGGCCATTGCCCATAAACAACGACATATACGAACCAAATCAATACGAGGTAATTTGCAATGTTCATCTGCAGAGGACCACTTTTGTACTTCAATCCTTTACGTATTATGCTTTTTCTATAAACCGTTAGATCAGTTTCATTTATATTACTTCGATGGAGCAACATCAATTTTGGGCAGCATTAATCTACTATTTCATCTATTGAAATTTCTGAAATTTCAAAACCTCATCATATCATAAACCCAGACAGTCTGACGCTTCATTTGTTTAACAGGATAGCTTTTGTCACATTTTATTAGCCTTGAAGTCAACCATGATACGATGTCAATACCTTAAAAACAGAATCATTGTAACACGTTTTGTAGAGGTCACTGAACGTAAGAACAAATATCTCATTCCATTTAAACTATTTAACACTGGCACAGCAACAAGAAACAAACTATTTCGAGACCAAAATGTTTGAATCTATATATGAGGTGTAAATCACTTACCAGTGTAAAAACCTGTAATGTTTCCAACTCGTATAAAGTGTATACTTTTGTATTGTCGACAATGCAATATCCGTTACCAAAATACCCCCTTCCCGAATGTACTCTTGCATACCTTATTGCCGTGGAATTTGAACGAGCAGGAGGCATGGTTCAATTTCAAAAAGGCTAATGCGAGGGGAGACTGTAATAAGCAGGTGGCCTGGAAAGAAATTTAAATGAGCATTGCAAAGCGTTGAGCAAGAACTTGAATGCAATTTAAGTTCGAGTAATTATCAGGGCATCATCGAGCTAGGGAGTCACGACATAGTGAAAGAAACCTTACGCGGAGAGTGCTTAATTGAATCACTCAGAGCGCTTCCTCAGTCAATGTGGTGACCACAGCTACAAAGGTATTCAGGAAAGATGGTCCCAGCAGTTGCCCCATCCGCCGTTAGCAGTTGAACGATTAAAATTATGTTTTTATGCTTGGTGCAAAACAGTTAATAAATAGATGCATATAAATTCACTGAATCATCACTAGTATTATCGCTGCATATCATCCTGAGTAACAGGAATCGTATTTGTCTATGAGTGTTCAAGACCTTTTTAATCTTGATAGGGAATTTAACTTGGGAGGGATGGAGAATCCAGGGGATAAGCAGACTAAAGTTTCTTTCCCAGGGGACTCCAAGAAGGAATACAAAGGATTTCTAATCCTATTTGCCACTATAATGCTTTCATTTCTCCAAGAAGAAAACGTTAATATAATTTTATACGAGGTTCACTTAGAAAATAACCTGAAATATGTTACAATTGGGGTACAGAAAATGGTTACCTAAGGAAATAGAGATCCGAACTTTTTTCTAAGTTGTTCTCATTAGAAAGTTAATAGAGATATGAATAAGTTCACCAATTTCTTTTGCAACTTTTCACTTCTTACAGTGAACATGAAATTTAAATTAAATTAGGGATTTTGAAATCAATGTCAAGAGTTCTTTTTTTCCTAAAACGACTATAGTTTTATGGCCGGCAGACATGTAGTTTATGCTTTTATCCTCTCCTTTGTTGTAAAATCCCTATAAAATTATTATTTCAATCTAGAGTCGTTACTTGCACGAAGTAAACCGATGAGAGCACCACAAAAGGCGTTATTAGTGTATCCACACAAATTTGCTATCAAATACTATTAACAGATTGTGTAACACCAATTGTCTTTTTGACAAGATGTATTGCATATGGCTTGAGTGTCACTGCTACTTCCTCTTTGTGTCGGCGATCAACGCCGTTTGTTCTTTTTCGATTCATGAATTTGCCTAACAGTGGCCGACACTTGGAAGGGGAGCGTCGACCCCCAACATGTTTACCTCAAAAAAACGTCCCTCAAATTTCATCCCTTCAAGTAATCTGCCACGTGTCCACTCCTGCTTAACAACCACTCTACATCAGTGTACGAAAAGTTATACTGTACTATTGTGGACTACGAATATAACCGTCTGCTAGGTCTTTATCTAGGGAACAGTTCTTAGTTAAAATTATAACTGGAAATAACTATCCTTTATTACATATTTCTCTTATCAAAGTCTGAGTAGATAGCGGAAGAAACCATATACGCTATAGAACGTTATCTCTTATCCTTATGGTTTTCAAGCTGATAATACATTTTCGGTCCCTGATGCAAGTAGTGTATGATTAGCCCTTAACTAGTAACAGGGTATGGTACCCTAACGTAGAATATTTGTACAATCTCTTCTTCTGCAAAGGGCCCATTAGTCTTTATAAATTGATTTTAAGGTTTTGCTTTACCCTTCCTAAGGGATGAAATTCTGCAGATTGGATTTAAAGCTTCTGCCCTGCCCTTTTTCTTGAAATGCTAATAGTAATAGGAAGCGTTATTATAAATAATCAGCCTCTACATTTTACACCTTAATACTCTCAGCACTGAAGTTTAGCATAATTGTTTTGAATAAAATTTTATATCAGTTAGATGTTGACAGGTAACTGCCTTTTCCCCTTCCCGCTTTGTAGGCCAAATTTCGGGCACTTTTCCTCTCTGTAAAAGGTAAACTGGTAAAACTGCATTTTGAACGTGTAACTGTATTTTGATACTGCAGGTAGGTACGTTTAGGCGTGTCCTTAAATAAACCCCAGTTGCTTTGATTGTCTAACTGTTCAGGTTTCTGTATTCACCAAATATCAGCTCCTACAAGGAAACAGCCACGTCTGATTTCTAAAACCAAAAGCACTGCTCAGCAATGTGACTCTTCTATAGGGCAACACTTGCTTGAAAACCCAAACTTTGCGGAATTATATATGGATGATCACTTCCGTATAATAGGTAAAGCTAGATTTGCTTTTCATCAAGCCGTTCTGGAATCCGTCCACATCAAAGCAAGCAAACCGTTGCTTTGTAGACACGAAGAATTTCTCTTTTCATTTGGGCCTTTTTGGTTAAGCATTCAGATACGCAGACACTCATCGGTCAAAACAACATCAATCTGGCAATCAGATTTCTTATTGGCTACTTTTGAAACATAGTTGGATTAATTTTCATAGATTTCTTCTCAATTCCAATTTTGATGATATTGTACTCTGAGCAGTGTCAGACGACAAAGCTTCTCAGTACTAAAATGCTTTCGCTATTTCGTGCAGTTTTGTTCAGGTTTGTTAAAAATTGCAACGTTCAAATTGTTTGAGAAAGCATTTGTATTTACTCGGGCTTTATATGAAAACACTGAGTCATTGAAGGGACGTTCTATGCACCCAACCTTAAATCACCTTGAGATAAACAATGTCCACGCATGGAGGCAGTCAAGAAGCCAAAAACTGTTGACTCACAGAATCTATCACAGCCCTACCATGATCACGGAATTTGGATCTCCTCATTATCCGATGCTCATACGTTGCTATTCAATGAAGGGTTTTATGATCGTGTTGTGCAGACATGAATCCCAACAGATGGAAGATAAATCTACTTGTTTTCAGTATCGAATAAGCGATAATTGTGAACAGATCATTGTTCTAGACCCTACAGAAAGACAGCCAGGAATTTAAATAGGGTGATGAAATCAGTGAAAATCATTTCTCAATTGGAAATGAAAGTTTCGCAAGAACATGTAAGCTTTAATTTTGTTTACGGTAATAACTACTACTTTTTATAGAGACTTCGCTTTGACCTAAGATACATAGGGATACATAAGGGAATACATGGCGAGTTGTTCTACATGGTCATACAGTACAATTCCATAGCAGCCCATGATTAAGGCCTGTGCTTCACCGTAGATCGTTGTTTATTTACTGCATGCTATAAACAAGCTATTTACTGTGGGCATCGTGATTCTGATTTTGGAGCACTATGATTACATTTTCTTTACTTTCACAGACTTGCCTGCGAAACATCAACGTCAATGCAATATCATAAAGTTACTAACTTTGAGTAAAGCTTGACATCTACTTCTCTAGTATATTTTCAAACTGATCATTTAAAATGCCGTTCTCGGAAAACACTTTTAACTTTCAAATGGCTATGTATAGCATGGTAGGCCGGGTGGCAGACCTTCCATGATCAAGTCACATAGCTAAGGGAGGCTGGCCTTCAAAATTGCGTAGAGCTGGATGTCGATGTAATCAGGAGAAGTGATGGGAGCTAATGTGGGGGACGAGAAAAATAGAACCTTAAATCTGAAAGTTTAAGGTGGACTTCCATTTGTCGTGATTTTTAGACCGACGCTCGAGAAGACAATTACATTGATACATGTTAGGAACGTATTTTAGACGAAATATTTATATAAAGCACATCATTTATTGAAATAAAATCATGCAACGAAAATAAAACAGATTTTAATTAAAAAACGGCAAGATATACAGGAAGTAGTAAACATATGTTATAGAGAAAACTCAACAAAGGAAAACACAAGTAACTGAAGGCACAATGTACTTTGTCTATACGATATTATCGCACAACAGACAACAGATTAACACAACCATTCACACGAACAACGAGGAAAGGCCATCTAGGCTTATGGAAAAAATTAGACACAAAACAATTTATATTAGCAAAAATGTGATAGTTTGTGGAAAGCAATGAAAACAGCTACCAAGGTGATAGAAGATGAAGTTCCGTTCTAGCTATATAGAGCACAAAGAACCTTCTATCATTTAACAGTGAGTAATCTCTCTATTCAACAGCTAGAAGAGAGCAAGGGCTGATTCAACCTTTTCAGGTTTTATACATGTAAGCTTTAAGGCTCGACTCTGTTCCCACCGATCAGGGTTCCACCTTTCTTCCCAACAGGTAGAATATACGCTACCCTGCGTTCCAATCTCTAGAAAGTCAGACCTTCGTATCGCAGCTTGAAGCTACACGTATATTGGTATGCAGCATCACATACTTGAGGGGCAGGTATAACACCTATCCTGGAACTAAGAAGAATGGGATCACTATGGCCATAACTACAAAGGCTAGAAATTTTGATCTAAATAAACTATTAGCTCTCCTGCTGACACGCTCGTAGACTAGCACAAGCCATGACAGCCTACGAAAAAGAGGACAACTCTAAAGGCCATGTTGTTCGCCCTTTACTTTCAGAGTTCTTTTCGTGTAGCTATATAGCAGACTGATGGTAACCATCAGTGACGTGTGCATGAGGAGGGAGACTGAGGGAGACATGTTTCCCCCCTGCTCCAAATAGGCATGCTCGTAAATTATCCAAATCTGACATTAAAATTGTGGGTTGTCTTAACGATACGTTTGCTGTAGTTTGAAGTTAGGGATATTGTTATTGTGAACTAAGTTGTTGATTTAGGAAGGGAGAACTGGTTAGGTAGCGAATGGGAGAAATGATAGCAGGGTATTGTTGAGATCACCCATGTGTTAGATCGAGTTGGCAATAGTTGTGGTTAAAAATTTAAGAGCTTTAATCTTTTAAGATATCGTGTAGCTTCTTGATAAATTTTGTACTATCGCAGTTTAAGAAAGATGACCACACCTTTGGTAACCTTTCTTACAGAAAGATTAAGTATTTCACCCTGTAACTTGTGTGAGGAACAAATATCGTTGGCGCTGTGCATAAGTTCACGTACTGAACTTAGTTTAACTTGCCTAGAGCGAGAGAACTTCATGTAATGTAAAGGCCTTTAAAGATGGAGCGGTTTATAAATACTAGTAGTAAATCTATCCTGGTCGACTTTCTCCAACAAAACATCGACGAGAGGAAAAAACAATGTTATCTCACGGCTACATGGTAAAGGGAAGAGAGGTATGCAGGCCTTACGATTGCCTTCAAAAGTCATTAAGATTATCAAAATAAGGAAGTGCAGCAAAGAAATCATTGGTGAAACGCCGTCATGTAAAGGTTGAAGACTAAAAGTAATCTCCATTAAAACTGCCGAATAGTTTAAATGTGATCAAATTTTTCTGCACCATCAAATTTTTTTTTACATAACAATATCAGAGCTATATTGCATGTCCAGCATATGAGCTCGACGAATTCATGCTCTGGCGTATCTGGTGATGTCAAATTTTAATTTAAAGAATCTTTGGCACAGATTATAACATTCATACATAAGGGTATGTGCGTAAACACAGATACGTATCAAAAGAACACAATACTCGAACCAGAAACATGCACATCTCGGACATCTTCGAGTCCTCATTGCAATATGCAGAATCTTTCTTTGCAACACGGGATTACATTTAAACATTGAGCAAGTTTGTGCTCAGAAAACCCAGACACCGCTAGAATCGTTCTTAGAGGTGATATATCTTTTTACATTTTGGAAAGTTGGTACAGATGGGAATGGATGGAACCAGTCGGAAGAGTATGTGGATATCCTTGTTTAATAATATCCCTGGGGCTTTTCAAAGTAAGGGGACGCCTACACACTTTGATTTTGATTAGTTTAGCCTTCTTATAGGTACCAATCTTCTTTTTTCTGAAACTTTGTGTGGCCATAGGTATACTTCCCATTGAGACAAGGACTAACAGACAAACTAAGAATTTTGATGAAGTTGATCCCCTGCATAGGAAAGGTACATATGTTAACCAAATATTATTGATCCCAAGCCATTTCGTACTTCCTTGCATATCTAACCTGACCCTGTAGATTTCATCCTGCCATAAACCATTAGCTATTGACTTCTTCTCTCCATGGTTAAAGCTGTACTCTAAAATTTCCTTTCCAATCTATGATTTACATCACAGAATTGCAAACTTAATTATTTTCTGGTTCGATGGTGTTAAATAGGAGTGATAAAATACTCTTTGTGAATAATTGTAAAATTTCCGGGAGAAAAAGACCTCAAAAAGGAAATCATGTTTGTAATTTTTGCGAATTCGAGTTATAGATTTCAAAGACAGAATGAGGTTTTGTCTGCTCCGATCTTACATTGTCAGTGCTAGAAAACAAAAAATAACTCGCATATACACCAAATTCTACCTTCTTATTTCACAAAGCGCACAGTTTGAAATGGTTTCATAAATTTGTCTCATGATGCTTAGTTTACCAATTCAACACAGATTGTGTGTTAGTACGTCACTCATCTGCCAGGCAATAAAGTTCAGTCCACAAAGAACATTCCGGTATTCAGAGGAACAAACGATATGGAGATTAGATGTTTTGCCAGAAACTTAAAAAAGCAATAGAAAATAGTGAATGTGTTTTCTCGAGGCTTTTCCTGTCATCGTGAGATGTTCAGTGGGGTTTTTTCATTACGTATTGGAAAACAAATCTGTCTTTTCTGACTGGTAACACTAGCCTAGCTATTGATCCAGACCTGAACGGGTCCTTTAATATCTTTTTTAGTCTATCAACACACATTAACAATGCTCTTAAGAAGATACAATAATTAGTCTACGTCACTAAAAAGATTTTTCAACCAATTTCTATACACGTGCCAAAAAAAACTAGCCCAGGGACATCATGAGTTAAGGTCTAAGTGTCCTACTGCACTACAAAATAGCAGTTTTGTACCTTGAAAACTAGAAGCCCCTTTCTGCTCTACTCATGAAGATGGAAATTCTCAAACATCAATTTTTATCTTGGATCTTGACGATGGTTGGGGCCTGATTTCTTTACTATTGATGATGTTACTGGCTACGCCTTTTAAATATAGGTTTAACATTCAAATTCAAACTACGCAACCTCCGACGAGCGCGTGTAACATAGGCCTATCTGTGACAGAAAATCAAAGGTCTATCGAAGTCGGCGTAAGTTCACACCATACCTTTCCTTGCGTACTTCTTCACGTTCCGTTTTCTCATTAGCATCCTTTTGAAAACAGAAAGCATCTAAACACTTTTAGATATTGCTCGATTACCGATTACTGAGTGACTCACTATCAGTTATCCATTTAGATTGACAATTCTGATAAATCGTTTCTAGTATTCTCACATTACCAAGTGATTCGAGTATGCATTGTGTCTATCTTTCAAGGATCGACGATTATAATAGCCATTCAGAAATCTGCACTTGCTTTCCTTATCCGAAACGTCAGATAGAATTTTTGCCTTTAATTTCTAGCTGTCTGATTTTGTCTCATCACCTATTGTGTAAGTCAGTAAGAACACTTTGTTTGCTAGGATGTATCTCTTGTTTAGAAACTGTCTTGCAGTTGCGATGCAAGAAACAGATTTGTGGTTATGTTAAGATGGTCTCCGAAACTATTATATTTTGAATACCATTTTCATCAATTTGATGCTGCTGCCAAGATCAAATTTCACTGCTTTAGATAAAACCAATCTACAATTTTATGTTGTATTGCCTGTTTATAGTACTTCCAGGGTGACTGTAGACAGTGCCAGGAATCCGAAGCTTGGCCTACAACTGTAGGAGCGCTAACGATTTCTTTATTTCGTACGTTGCGTTTGTCCAAATAAACGATCTTGCAGTAGTTCTGTGATCATAATATACGCGGATGATACAAAATTATGTTTCCAGTCGGAAAATACTTCTCTTCTGAGCACAGCCATCATCGAAGGTCCTTCTTACTTGAAAAGTGAATCGATTATAATTATCAATTGATGACGCCCGGGTAGATTTAACATCAGTGCAATAAAAATTACAATCGAAACCTTGAGGAAGCATGACAAAAATCTTTACGAGGAAATCCATGACAATTGGTTATTTTGTACATAATATTGAACACGAAACGAAGGGAATAGTTGCGATATCTAAGCGATCCGTTTCTTAGATACGTGAAATACTCACGACCATAATTTCCACTTTTCTAACTTGATAAGGTTGGCTTAATGGAATGCTGCTGTTCGTTCTCATAAACTGCACGATAGCAGGAGTGAGATCAGATTGGACTGTTAATATACTGCTCAGTGTGATTGTGAGGTCTAAGAATACAGCTTCACACAACGAGAAGCCACCGCCAGAAGACACAAAGAGAGTGGTCCCTCTGTATGCTACTAGCCCTGCTAGTTACCCGTTGAATCGCGTACTAACCCGTTCATACCATTCTCTCACTAGGAGTTGCAGTTTATTACATTGCAGTAGCATCTGTGCATGAACCTGTTGACAGCAATGTTCTTTAATCGCTATCCAAAGTATAGTTTGTTAATAGTAGTCGCCCTGTTTTAAGAAGACGTACTGACTTTCTTAAAAGAACCAGAGGAAATGACTGTAAAGAAATCAACCGTAGCCTTTCCTATGTAGCCTCGCTATAAACAAAGTGAAGACGAGAGTTCGGCTAATCTGAATGAACCGAGTTACAACTACATAGATCAATCGTAAGTCAAGATAACATCCTTCTTCTACCATTTTATTTCAAATGGCTAATTTACCGATCTACAACGCATAGCAACTTGGTGAGAGATCAATTGGGTTTTATTCATAAACTTTTGTCAAATGACCAGCACCCGATTGTTTGCTATTTATTGTTCAGAGACAAAAATGTGTACGAAAGGACTAAAGAATGGTTAGTGCAAAGCGGGTTTTCCGGATGTTAAAGGTTAACCAGCTACATTTTCTGTAACAGCATTATTATGATCTTCGCAGTCTTCTTAATGAATTTGGGATAACCTGACAACCCGGTGTATCTTCATTGAAAACGTTAGAAGCACATAGGTCTAACATTTTAACTCCATAAACGTTTAAAGAGATCTCATCATACTGACAGATATATGCTTGAATTATGGAAAAAATGTTTTATTTAATGCTGCCCTATTTGTGCGAACGTTAATGGCCAAAATTGAGAGTCTTGCTCTTTCCCAACACCGAGATACCAGCTTTCAAAGTTTTATATCTCTCTAACGGAACCTTATTATTTGATGCTGGTTCCTAACGTAAGAAACCAAGGAATATCAGCACAGTTTTGATCAGACATTTTTGAAATTCAAACGCCTCTTGATAATAGCTATATACACTAAAGGTCTGGTATTTCGGAAACAGCCTATTTCAGGGCTGCCTTTAGATATCTGGAGTCAAATCGTACTATTTCAAAAATTTTGGACTTGTGACGTCATCACTTTCCCTCCTCAAAAGGACATAGAGCGAAGTTATTTGATATATTTTCTAAGAAAGTAGTAAGAATTTATTAGAATTGCACCTGGCATATTAGATAATTGTTCCTCTCGATGTTTATCATAGGGGAAGTCTGATGTAAACTGACGACTGGAAAACTTCCCGTATTTCGTGAAGAGTCGTTGCTGTTAAACACTCCTTGTATGCGGCACCAGTGTCGATGTTTCTTTTATAGACTGCATCAAAATTTACTTAATAATGGTAACTAATCAATAAATTGACTGATGTCTTCTCGAGAATTTATACAACATGTTTGAGCGAAGCTTATTGATATCTTAATAACGGTGAAACGCTTGGGTGTGAGTGGAGACGTTCACTCACACATCATTAAACTTCAGATATAGAAAAGGTTTGTTATCTATTAGAAATTCCCAGAAATCGCTGGTTATGGCAAACCAATCTCCATAAGAATATCAAATCGCTTATTCGATTTTCACAGCTATTTCAGATTTAATTCTTAATAGTCCAAAAGAAAGGCTACGCACTCGTTGACGGGTAAAAATTTGGCTTCACTACCCCCTCCCTAATAATTTGGTAAGTATCCTCTCCCGATCTTGATGTTTCTCACGTATCCCACAATATGTATTTCATCTTTTATCAGCACAGTTTGGAAGTACGTCCCCTCATCTGACTGTATAAAAACTTTTTAATAATGAGCAGTAGGAGCTTCTCTGCCCCGCCTCTCTGCCCTAAACAGTTGTCCATATCACGAAGAAGGATTCTCTTCTCCCTTCTCTTCGTACCAATCCACTTGTATGCTAAGAAGCAAAAATTGTGGTTGGGAAAGTTTGACTAGCTCTTGTTGCTGCCGGGGAAGTTTCAATTTTTTTCTCGTGATCATGGGCAGGGACATGGGAAGCATCTCAAACTTGGAGGGGGCACAACAGTCAAAGGACACTTTTTCACTTACAGAACACTACGTGTTGGTTTTAAGAGTGACTAAAAGGGTACTTTTTGCTTATTGCAAGAACTTCGGGGGAGCACGTGCCCCAAGTACCCCCGGTTCCTACGTCCCTGCTTCGTGGGGCTTCTATATTATTTAAGGATAATTAAGTGGCATAGCTGACTTTCTAAGGTTAACCCACTTGTCACATTGTATCACACACTAAGCATGTCTGTGAATCACCGAAAAGGTACTAGTGACTATGGTTTGCTTAAGATACTTGTGCTAAGTAGGTTGTACAGCTGATATAACTCCTGTCACGTGCCGACTTGTGTTACCAAGCGCATAATAGACAGCTTGAAATATATGCTTTTTATTGCTTTTGATAGTTAAAATATATTGTTAGCAATTTAGCTTTCAATGGGATTCATTGATCTACCCAGACAAGTAGAAATTCTTACTTTTAGCTGATAAAGAAACATATCTGCTGGCATGAATCCCTCGAAAATTATGCAAACCGTTATTTGTTCTAATAGCACACATGTCGGTATAGTCAAACGCTCCTCAATGTGTGCTACATCGATGCCTCATCTGCTTGGAAGTAAGCAGAAGTAATTTCCTTGAAACCATTTGTTACCAAAGATGGGATTATAATATAGATTAAAATATACACAAGGATGACCTTTTATGGGAGTTTCATGACCCCATCTATAGACGGGACAAATAATCGATTGGCGAAGTCTTCTACCATTTCTAAAGTATGCAAATGGAAAGGTCAGTTACTTTAAATGGCCTTCCGTTGTAGATTGTTCAGGAAGGTCTTTTTTTTAGAGCTTTTCATCAAAGAGGACATTGTATGATATTCTTTCTAGTTATTCTCGTGTGCTGAACTATTCAGTGTGACAAGGCTTGTGCTTCGTTCCTAATATGCAATGACTACTTATTCCCCCTATTGCCAGATTAAAGCTTGCTTTTTGGATTCTAGCTGCTATCCTCATTTTGATGTATTAGTGGCTATCTAATGACAAAGAACTGTTTGATGCATTGAAGTGGTCCGATAATCGTCTATCCGTCTGTAGTATATTGCTGGCAGGTGTACAAACAGCTTATTCCGCCCAAGGTATCAAAGAGGAGGCTAATAAACATGATACTACGTCACTGCGATCAAAACAATGTCCACCAAACTGAACAAATATTTTCTTACGTTAACATGAAAGAAAACCGCCCACTTTTCACCTTATTGTTTTGGATTCGGGCTGTAAGGACTTGATGAGTAACATCTAACATTAGCATAGTAAGAATTAGCGTGGTGAATTGCAGCCAAGCGGGAATCTGTTCTATAAATAAAGTGCGAGGGTGTCCGTATCATATGAGTGGTTTCTCACCTTCATGTTACTTGTGATAAACTAGTTCGTGTCTTTCCTACACTGTCATCTAAAGATGCTTCCAATAAAGTTCCTCTTCAATTCTCAGTTTGAACCATTGCTGAGGTGACCGTTTGTTGGTAGAGGACCACGCCCTAGTAGAGTGAGTCTTGGTTTCGAGTCTCGTTGATGACTCAGTTTCATAGTCTGTAGCGATTTGTCAAGTTATCAGTCGCGGTGACCCTTACCCATTCCAAAAACATGTGACTGTACATGACTAGCAAGTCAAGTTTTACGAGGTTATCTTGAAATGCTTCCGATTATGTTTCCTTTTTGATATTACTGTTTATTATCTTAGATGATAAGTTGATATGTCAGTGCATTGTATAGTAAAGGAACAAACAAATAAACAAGTAAATGGTATACAAAATTGATAAATAGATAAAAGAAGATACTACCAAATAAATGAGTAAAAAATGAATTATTGAAAATGATTCCATGAATAGTTCCATAGTCCAGAGTCTCCTCCAAAATCTGACCTCTTGATGACAATAAAACAGAGGAAAAGGTAAAGGCATACATAATGTAAAAAAGTGAAATGTGTTGTGATTTGATAATAGTACGTTAGATTCAACTATCTATGTCATACATTTAAAGTACTGACATTTTCTATCTGAATAAACATGATCGGTAGGCTTCGTAACTTGCTTACCTTGCTTTCTATCTTTCCTCTCAACTATAGAAAGGGTGCTAATTAAAAATAATTCATGAAACTGTGTGATTTAAGGTAAACGCAAGCGCAGTTATTGATAGATTGGCAATGTGAATTAATGACAGTATGTTTATGATGGATGCTCTACCCTTTTGTTGAACCGTTGAAAATTCTACCGAGGCTATTTTTGAGCAATCCGTTATCATACCTCTTGATAAGCAGCGAAGCATTATGGCTATTTTTAGCACATAATACTCTTGGAAACGATGTTGGTACTACCAAATTTGAAAATTGAGTAAAGCAAAGTAGATATATATTTTGCTCGGAAAACTTTTTGCCGATACTTTTCATTTTATCTACTCCGGTTATGAAAGATAACATACAGAATCTATTTATAAGTAAAAAAAGGATGGAAGAGTTTCAAGAACAGAATGTGATTGGCTAGATACTCACAAAGGGAAACAAACAATGACCACAAATGGCGCCAAAAACATAAACAATAACACCCTAGAACATACAAAGCTTAAATGCAAATTGCTTTTAAGGGGAAAGACTGGGTTTAATTACTGAAATAAATACAGATTCTAAAACTGTCAAATAGAAATAAGATCGCCCCCTACCCAATAAACTGTAATGTTTTGTAGATCGAAGCTATACTTCATCAGATAAGGGCCTTCTTGTCAACCTACGTCATCAGCCATCGTCGTTTGTCATGTGATTTTAGCTAAATTTTGCGTCATTTTATATTTTGCCTTTAAATCTGTTTTTTTCTTGCAGTAAACTTTCGTTGTATAAATTACTCAACAAGGAATTGATCAAAAGCTTTGGTTGGTTCTAAATTTAAACATCTTTTATTCAATGGGTAACATGACTCTAAAATTGGTAGTTGGTAGTTTCGGGTTGGGTCATTTTTGCATAACACTACACTAACTCTATAAAACAAAGTTTGGAGCAGTTTTGACTTTAAACATCAAAATACCAGTATTTGATTAGAAGAGAATAACTGCAAGAAAGTTTCTAAGACCTACGGAGAGGGAAAGTTATGCAAAAGTTAACTGGCGTGGTCTCCAACAGCCCCTTGGAGCAGAATTAGGTTAATGTAAGCACATGTACCTCACTTTGAGAGATCTATCGAACATCAGGTACGGTTCAGATCATAATTAATGCTAAGGAGCAGAACATGTAAAAATTCTGAGAATCCAATAATAACCAAGGCTAAATTTTTCTTAAGATAAAACATGTTGATAATATGCAGTGTATGTTTTCAGATAAAATATGTGTCAGAAACGCTCAAAAGTATTTATCGATGTAAAAAAGCATAGAACGTGATGCAAAGTCTATTAACTTACAATAAAAACAGTACATCAGAACCACACGTGTTCATATAGGCATCAATTAATTCCGTGTTGCACTTCCTTGGCTAAGTAGAATGATAGAGTCGACCGGCTTACTCAAAACCAAACTGATTTAAAGTTTTGAAGACTGTATTTTATGAAATTTAATTCACAGCATTAAGGTCGACACGTAAGAAATATCTAGTCTTAGCTAGGTCTTAAGGGAAGTATAACGTTGCTGCGACAACAGCAACTGTATTCCGCAATAAAGTGTCAACGGCTTCTTCTCGTTGAGAATGAACGAAAATGTGAGCCGGTCTAACACTGGAGTAGTTGATCTTTTTAATATCAAAGTTTTGGATTACTTTGATATTATAAATAAAAATTTGGAAAGATGTAAAAATATGGGTATAACTTCAGTGTATGCATAGTACGATAATTCAGGGAAATCCTCTCAACGTACAAAAATATGAATGCAAATTAAAATGTTAGACCTGGTAATGAAACAAGTTGTTACTTAAAGTTATATGCAAAATAGGAAGGTGAGCTTATCGGATTTTAAAAAAAGGGTTCCGAAATCCATTCTTGTGCCAGTATGGCTACTAGTAGATAAACTTTGCTTAATTTGTTTTAAAGCAATTCATCGAGGATTTGCAGATCCGGAATAAATCGGTACCTTGCGAAGAATAGAGAGAAAACCGTTGGATTAAATAACGAAGGTATTGCTAGTATACACCAAATCATTATGCAGCCTAATTTGACCAGGAACTTTATTCGTCTGTCTGGAAGCTCGCTCTTATCGAAGCGGGTAGAAGGGTCATATATTTACTCTTACCACTGTAACTATTATGCGAGTCAGTTTCTGCCCACCCCCCCCCCCCCCCACTTTCAAGCACAACCTTATGGTCTTCTTTGCATCTCTTTATTTTCCAAGAGGAAAAGTAGTGCAAGTTTGAAACAGCAAAATTCCATAAGAATATGCGAAAATGTAAGAGGCTGGGTGTAGAAGACATTGAGATTTTATGTTGCTTCTTACCGTTCATCTTTGAAAGGGAAGCTTTTATATAAGTTTAAGATTGCTGTTGATGTCCATATGAAACAAGAATAAATAAATCACTTCACAGACAGCTGTAAAGATACATTAGAGTTTGTTGACAGATAGAATCGACTTCTATAGATAACGCCTATCGATTTAGAAATTTTATTGCATACAAGTCCTCGTTGTGATTATCAAGATGATCCTCTGCATAAGAAGTTAACAATATCCTTTTGTTAAAAGAGTGTACCATTATTGTTGCATTTCACAGAGATGATAGGTTACTCAATGTCGAATAATCTATTGACAGATCATCAATTATTCTATTCCAGTTTGTGGTCCTTGCTTCGATGAAAATTGCCTAGATGCCTACTTTCCTGCCATATATACATTTCGTCTTGTTTATACAGAAATCCTTAGAAAGTAAAAAAATATTCTAGAATAATCCGGAACTTTCTAGTGTGTTCTACAGAAACTTCTGGAAGGTTCTCGAATCCTATAAAACCCATCAGAACATTCTAGAATGTTCTAGAAAGTTATAGAATATTCTGGTAGATTACAAAATGTTCAGGAAAACTAAAGAATTTTCTACAAGAATCCAGATTAAATAGTGCTGTAGCCTAGACAAGTCAAATTAAGGCAGTCCCATGACAATTATGTTAAAGGGAAAATTGTTGTCAAACGTTTTATGCTTTGACTGAAAAGCATGATTAGCTTTATAAACATTAGTAATACTTTTATTTGATTTCATGTATAATGATGGCGTATTTTAAATTTAATCTAAAATTCTTCTGAAACCGAGCTGACAATTTTGATATTTATAGAGTTGTAATATTATTGTTGTTTTATTGTTACATAAAGTGTTATCTGTGTGGGAAACTCCTTGATTCTTGACATTTCCATTATTAAAATTATTATGTTCTAATATGATATTTGGATAAACAGCTTTCAATATCACGTTCATTACTGCGTCCTAGTCTCTATCCAACACATTAAATTCCAGATAAAGCCTGCAAATAGCCCTTTTTCTTTCCTCCTTCCTTCTTCCTCCTTCCTACTTCCTACTTCCTTCTTCCTTCTTCCTTCTTCCTTCTTCCTTCTTCCTTCTTCCTTCTTCTTCCTTCCTTCTTCCTTCTTTCTTCTTCCTTCTTCTTTCTTTCCTCCATTTTAAACTTTTCAATTTTAAAAGAGTCCTGTTTAAGTTCAATAACCAGAAGCCTAGATATTAGTGATATGGTTGTATTCGACAAGAATGGTAAATCACTGATGAAAACTTTACTTGAAACTGTATTACTTGGTACGTTAAAATTCTGCTGTACTTATCAATTTGAATATTCTCTAACATTCCATCCTTATATATCATTTGGTTAGTACATGATTAACTTTAAAACAAAGCTTTTGTAGTACACGAGCCCTTCATCTCAGCATGTATGCCCTTGAATTAAAGGCGCAATAAAATCGGCGCTCTATTTTAGTCAAACACACACATCTACCCTTAATATTGATCATATTCCTCCGTTCCTGAAAGTAGTGACAGTGAGTAATGATATCATGTTAATAAAAAAACCCTCTTGTAATTGCCATTTCTATTCAGAGAATGAGAGGGAGCACAAAATCAAGGTTGCCGATCTCCGGGGGCTGAGACTTCAAAAGCCCAATAGTATGCATGTGTAAGTGCGGCGGCGCGGCAAGGCGTGACAGGAAGGCACGATACAAGTTGCGATTAGCGTTTAGTACCGTTCCAGTGATTATTATTTCAAAACAAGGATCACAGTATCCAATGGCAACAACTGGCAAATATCGACTGAATTCTACGAACGAATTCCTACATGT
>JAAAKL020001134.1:0-33008 GCA_010016065.2 Carybdea cf. marsupialis auct. non (Linnaeus, 1758)
AGTTGAGAGCTAAAATTTTGGATTTTTTCATGTCTCAAAGGTATGTATCAATGGTGCAAATTTGAAGAAAATCTGAGTGGTAGGGTTAAAAAATTGCATTTTTTGTCCTTGTTTTACATGGAATGACCCATGTATCACTTGTCCACCGGTAGCAAGATATAATTTTGTACTAGGCCCAACCTAGAGTAACACATGAGGAATTTTCTGGCCAACACTTTAGAATCAGATTTGTAGGAAGGGTTTGGATTTGGTGCCAGTCCAAGGAAGATTATTATGCCCATCTTCAGTTGATTACATCAGAAATTGGGCAAAAATCCAGTTTATCCAGTCCAAGGAAGATTTTTCCTGAGGTGTAACCTTGCTCTTGATGTGTCTAAGAAATGTTACATGAGTTATGAACTTGAAAGAAAAGTGTACTTACATATAAACTGAATTGCTAAGTGTTGTTAATAGCCCATATCACTGATATTTTGGATATCCAAAATATTAAATGCCCTAGAAAAAGTCAGCATACTCCTAGGGTATAAATATGATGCAGAACTCATAACTTTTGACCATGAGACATCTAAAACTAATGTCAATAGTCATGCCATTGGAAATCTTTATCTTTTTGTCTGTAATTGCATCCAATTTTTTATTTACTTTTGTTTAAGCCTTTTAGGGGAAGTTGCTGAAAAGTTTTTGATCAAACTGAAGGCTCTGTACAGGTTCACCATCCTATGTTCTCCATCAACGATGAAAGTTGTGACTACCCAGATGTCCTATATTACCATACTAACTTGTATGTATACTTTAATGGTGATAAGTATCTCACTTTCTATTTTGTTAGAGGTCATCATCATAGTTCTGAAGTCTACTCTTCACCAGTTCATGTTCCTAAAAGGTTTTAGTGACCAAAACTTGAAGATTGATTTGGTACCAATTCCTGATGATGAAGAATATCAAACAGCAGATTCCCTCAAAGAACTCAAGGATAGGATTAAGGTAGCTCTAAATCACGAGTGAATTAATTGTAACTTTTGAGAGCAATACCATTTTAAATTGGTTTTCCCCCTAATGATGTCATCTAAGAGCATGCAAATGAGTGAGTTACCTTTTTACAAATAATTGTTTTATTATTCAAGTGTCTTGATGAATTGTATAAGTACTGCAAAAAATGTTTTCAGGGAAGTACCGGTACCTAGTTTTGTAAATACTGCCCAATTTTTTATTGTTGGGTGCAGAAGGGGGCAAAAATTTCACATGTTTTCCCCATTTGCACCTATGACACGTTCACACTTGGCAGCATAATCTCCCTCTGATTATGCACAATTTGGCAGTGTGTTTCATCTTCCCGGGCAGATTTCAGTTTTTTTTATGCTGTTCCTCAAGGAAGTTTAGGTTAAGCTAAATTTTGAGTCTTGTTGTGTGGGTCCAAAAACACAACATAATGTAGACTCTTTGAATAATTTGGAAACCTAACATTTGTGAGACCTGCCATCTGCGAGGGTCAAACATGACTGGTCAGGAAAAGACATTACCGGTAATGAGATGAGCTTACATAGACATATACACACTCGTGCCCCCTTTATATGTCAACGATATGAAATCTGTGGTGTAGAAAGAAGGCTATGGAGTTAATGCTGAGTTTATTTGCCAGGAAACCTCCCTCTGTGGATGTGCAATGTTACAAAAGGTTTCAAAGGATGCAAATGGTAAACAAGATTAGAAAGTAATCCCAGTTCTTGTGACATGGAGAAAAACCACTGCCTCTTCAATTAAATTGTTAAGGCATATGTTGAAGACAAATTGAGCATTTCATAATTAACATTCCTTTTGCATAATTATTAGAAATATTTCCTGATTAGAAGGAAAGGTTGCTTTTTGCTACCAATTCATTATTCCTATAAACACCTTGTTCACAGAGTCCCTTATTTTCCCTGGAGCCCCCATTATCCGTGGAATATGTCAAGCTACCTGGTCCTGTTGTCTCACTGTAGTAGGGGTAAACACTGTTTAAGGTTGGCAAAGAAGACCCTTGGTATTTTGTCAGTATATTTGATGTTCTCAATAAGCGGCATCTGTGTGAAGCTTATAAGTGTTGTAGACATGCTTTATGAACTGGTAGAGGAAGTAACATCTAAACACACATTTTGGCAAAACAACAAACTATGGGAAAATGTAAACCATCTTAGCCACTTCAAAACCATTTCTGGATGACCAGAAGGGTATAGCAGCTATGGACTCCAAATATCTGCATTTTAAATTTTTTCTGATTAAGAGATCCTTTTTTAACCACTTCCACAGTCACACAATCCTCCAGTTGCTTAATGCAAACCATTTTCAGTTTCCATGTTTCTGACCAATAGAGGAGTATGCTCCAAGTCAGTTATTTGGTATTTTTCATCATTTCTTTATTTACATGCTTTGTGAACAGCAGTCTGTTTTTGTTGAATGCATCCTATGCCATGGCCATTTTGTCTCTTACTTCACTGCCATATGCTTCATCTCATGATACTTTCTAAGTACCTGAATTGACTCACTTATTCTAGCTTTGTCCCATCTACTATAACACTTACTATAAGCATTCATGACTGTTCTATCTAGTCTTCATCACTTTATCTTCTTCACATTTACATGCATGCAATAATTATTTACCGCTCTGATAAAGTTGTCCATAATAATATGGGATCCTTTTTCTGAGTCAGCTAGCACTGCTTGGACATCTGCAAAATGCACTGACTGAAACTAATAATCTCCAACTTCCACTGCATTATGCACCTCCTGTTGGAAGTTGATCATTGTGACATCACCTTCCTGTAATGAATGTTGACATTGTGTAGGTTGACATCATTGTGTAATCATGTTACCACGGAGTGCATTGTCTGATGAAAATGGTATGCCTACAGTTGTGCCTAAAAAAAAAGAAAAAAAAAAGAAAAAAAAAAGAAAAAAAAAAAGAAAAGTTGTGCCCTTGGGAGAGTAAGCCTGTGTAGTGTAGTGGTTAGCATGCTGGACTGCAGTACAGAAGGCTGTGGATCAAAACCTGGCACTGGCATCAGTTTTTCAATAATTCTCCTATAGCTTCTAGGACTAGGACTAGGGACAACAGACAACCTTGTCTCACACCTCATGGCAGTTGGTTCTGATTTTTCACCATTCACTCAGACTATAATTAGTTGTTGCAAGGTATAAAGATTCAATTGACCTTTCATCTCACCAGTCCTCTCCTACATCTCTGTGTGTTATGTCTGTGTGGCAATCATTTTCACCACATGAAAGTCCATCAATGTTTTGATCATGAAAGCCCAGTATCACTTGTATGTGATGTTCATTATAGGTCCATTTGCTCAATCATTCTGTGGCATTGGTTTATGGAACAAGCAAGAATGTATTTTCCAGACAATAAGCTTTATTTTGGTACCAAATATGTCATAGGTTGTGGTAGCAAAATTTTTAGGAATTGTCCATTAAATACAAGAGCTTCAGGCAATGGTCAGAAGACTTGCAAAAATTGTAAACAGCATAGCTGAGAATCGAATGATGGATCTTTTTACCAATTCAGATAGTGAAGAGGAGTTTTTAGGTTTTACAAACAGTGAATTGGGACTTAATACCACCACATTTACCATTGATAGAGGTAGTGACTTGGAAATAGATAAGTTTTAAGCTCTGACGGAGGAGTATTGGTCAATAGGGATGACATCAATGATGTCACAGGATAATGGGCAAGAAACTTCCCATTGTTACAAATAAAGAGCCTAAGAGAAAATGTGGTACCAGTTAATTCTTTGGACATAACAGCAGTAGAACTTGACTTTTTTTCTGTTATCTGGCCTCTTTTTCATCTTGTAGCTTAGTAGACTAATATTTGCCAAATGTAAAATCAAACAGCAAGGCTGTGAAGACAAGAAATGGTACAATTTTGAATGATCCTAAAATTTATTTTGGCGTCAGGATTGTTATGAGCATTGTTAGACTCCCTCAAATGTACTGCACTCTATACACTTCATGTGGTGGATTTCAAGTAGCTTTGTATATGAGTAATAACCATTTCAAGAAGCTGACAGAGTATTTACATATAACTGGCCAAAGAAAAGTATAGACACTGATGACTATGATCAGGCCATTACTTGACGAAATAGACTATAACTGTATATATTTGTATGTCACTAAAGGAATTCAAGATGGACTTCTCAAAGGAGGTCTACATGTATGGAACCATCAAAATCAATACTTGTTGTTTCCTGCTGAACTAAAAGCCAGGGATAGTTGCAAGGAGCTGGGGAATCACAAGCAAATGTTTAAGGATGACCTACTTGCTATAGCTTATGGTGAAAAAAGGCAAAGGAACGTAGTTTGTCTACTGTCCACAAACTTATCTTTATCTTCTCTAGAGGCAAGCTAGAGCAGATGTCAGAAAGATGGCAGTCAGAAAGATATAAGATGCCCAAAGTCTGTTAATGATTATTGTAAATTTATAAATGGAGTAGATTAATCAGACCTGATACACACTGAATACAGCACTTTGTGTATTTTTAAGTGGTGGTGGCAGTACATACTTTGGTTTATGTTCAATTTATCAATTGATTAATCTTAATGAAAGAATCAAAGAGTCATCAACTCCTATCGAAGAATACTAAAAGTAAAATAAGGATGATACTATCATTTCATATTGCTCTAGCCAAACTGTTGCTAGCAGACCATAGTGTTGGTAGTAAACAAATGTTAGATTGTTTACGTGGCACTTGAGTTCAAGATGATCACTGGCCTAAGACTACAAAAGAGAGAGGTCATCGTCCTCAGAGCAGAAATCACAGGACACAGTATCACAATCAGTTTAGGATGTAGTAATAAGCTAGAAAAGTGATTATACTAGACTGTTTGGAACCTTTCCACGATGACCTGTAAAGAGTGTAGGTATTATGTTTCTGTCAATGTACTACCTAATAATTGATTATTGATAATTTAATCAAAACTTTATGTGGCTTTCGCTGTGTAAAATCACCACAGTGTAGCAGGCCACAATGGATTAAGACTTCCATAATTTAAAGATACATACTTACATACATACATACATACAAACATACATACAAACATACAAACATACATACATAGAAAGAGGTACTAGAGGAAGAGATATAGAAATTCGCTACTCCGAGTTTCACGTATTCACAATCATCAGGCAAATTTTGATATGTTTGATGCATGCACCAGACTGCTATAACAGGAGTAAATAGGGGTTCATCCTACCAGTCTCAAACTAGTATGGAACAAGTGATTGGAGAAAGAGCAGTCGACACAAATAGTTGGTACCTTAAGAGGAAGAGCCAGGAAATTCATGAAGATTATAAACCCATAAGGGAATGTTAATCCATAGGGGAATTGTTTTTCTAGCAGTCCAGAGATTAGAGACCCATCCTACAAGTAAAGCAATCCCCAGTCTGGTGCATGCAGATATAGCGGGAGCAGTCCAGATAGAAAGAGAAGGTTTTGGCTGTTAGAACTTTCTGTGTGAGTAGTACAAGTGAATTGAGGGAGGTAGTTGTAAGAGAGATAAGGAAAGAGGAGCAACAAAGATTGTATCTGTATTTGGTGCAATGTGCACAGCAGGGGTAGTGCCTTTCCTGGAGGGAGCATGTGGTAGAAGGAAAGATTGGATAGAAATAGATTTGGGGATGTGAGAAAGCAAGAATGTCATATTTGTCAAAGCCACTTATTATGCAATGCCAACACCTGCTAATCTTGTACAATGGAAGTTGGTTGATAGCAACAAGTGTAGATGCAGTAACAAGGGGACAGTGAAGCATATATTATCAAGTTGTGGCCTTGTGTTGCATTGATACACATCAATGAAAGACTATGCTCCCATTGATACTGGCAGGTCAAAAGCCAGATCTTGTACTGTGGAAAGGAAGGAAGAAAAGAAGTAGATTGTTTCATGGGAAGAAAACTTCTCCAGTGCAGAGGAATGGAAGGAACTCAAGTACAGAGAATGATGCAAAGAGAAAGTTTGGAGGGTTGAGTATAACCATCTGGCAGTTGAAGTGGGAAGGTTTGTTGAAAGGAAGCCCAGTGACCTTTTCTGCCATAGATTCTGCTTCACAACAAGAGAGAGCAGGAAGCTAATCAATGAACTTCAAGAAACAGCTGAAGGTGTCATTTGGGTGTGGTTGAAAAGAAGTGACCTGTGCTGGCAATAGAGAAATGTTTCCAGGAGCATCAGCCAGGGAATTAGCAAGAAAAACCTCCAAATAAAAATTTCAAAACAAAAGAAATGCACAACACTTACAATAGGAAGAGGGAGACTTGCAGGAGCTATGTTGGAGCATAGTGTTGGTAGTAGAGTGCCAGTAGCAGAGTGAAACTGACAAGGGATCTGGTTAGAGAGGGCTTCAAAATTGCAGTACGTAGTTCCCACAAAACTCACTGATAATTACCTACAACTAATACTGAGGGTCCCTGCCACTTCATTAACATAGGAGAAGATTAGGGGCTGAAAGTGTGAAGTGGTTTCGTCCAGATGATGGTTTGAGCTTTGATCCAGTTGTGGAGCTGTGTACTAAGGTGCATCAACCATCTGTGTAACCAATTTCATTTTTTGGAAAGGTAAAAATGATGGCTTGGTGAAGTGGCCATTCTTGTGGATTAAAGATGGATCGCATGGTGTACCCATCAGGCACATAATATACTCTTTGAAAAAGTCAAGGTGTTCACTGTTGATGCACCACAAGGTGGTTGCCCACAAGCATAGAAGGACCCTTTCTATTAGACACTGTAAAGTAACCTCGCTAATGATTCGTATTGTGTAGTATTAATGGTTTGCAGAAAATTCAGTGGTTATGTAGGTGGGTCTTCTGATGGTTTTGAATATGTTCAAAGAAATCATGGTTTTAGTACCAGGAATGCCAAAGAAGAAGTCTACTAGACCTGTGTGTTGCTCTAAAGCTCTCTGCGGTTAACTTTTGTTTAAAAAAAGCTGGCTTTCTAGTTGACCACCTACAGGCCTGTGTCTGCATCAACCAAATGTTGGTTACAAGGTCATGTCAGATGTTGATGTGTAATTCAAACTCTGTTGGGAGTGAAGAATGTGACTCTCCACACAAGGTATTAGTCAGCAAACTGAAAAATGCCACAAGGCCCAGGGAAAAGAACATGCTGCAAAACTCCATATCTGCAAAACTCCATATCTGAAAATCAAAGGCTATCAAATGAAAATCAATTGTGCTGTCTTTGCATGTGGTATACGTAAGGGTCTTTTATGTGCATTGGTTTTGATACTCCATGGTCACTTTTAAAGTGAAGTGTGACATGTTTTTGCCAAAAGACATATGGATATATGAAAGGCCAAGCTGGAAGATATAAGTGGCCTTCATTGTGAAATGGTACAGTTGAGGATGCAGTGAAGGACAATCATTATCACTAGAAAGAGTGTCGGAAGGGTGGAAATACTGATTGAAGTAAAACAAACTGCTAAATCTGCAATCTACGATGCAGAGAAGACCACCCAACAAGTGGAGTTTATCATGCACAGTCTGGCAGACAAGACCAATAAAGTTTGAAGTTTCCATGTAAGACGAAGAAGAAAATAAGAATATAGTGGGCACTCACTGTGTTAAAGGAGATGATGACAGTATTGTATTTGCAGACACCAACAAACTGATTACATAGAGGAGCCATTATGATATGTCTCTGAGTGTTGAGTTCCGTGGGATACATGTGTTCTGAGACATGTATCACTGAAAGTTGGGCCTCCTCTTTGGGTTCATATGGTAATGGTCAAAGACGTCAAGGATAGTAAAGTATCTGGTACATAATAAGACAAAAGGTGACTATTGACCCTATGCTGCTTGGCATTATGCATTGCTATTTGATGTCAGGTGCCAGTTTTATTCTACTGCAACTACATGAAAAACATGTCATGGAATGAAAGGACTAGTACTTTATGATTGTTGACTTGGAGAAGGTATAAAATCATGTTTCAAGAAAAGTATTGTGATGTACACTTTGGTTGTTGGTGTTGAAGAGTGGATAGTTAAAGATGCAGTGCAGATTTTGGTGCTACTGTTGGAATGCTTAATGAATCAGTTTTGATCTCTTTGCTGGTTATAATAGTCATGAAGCCACAAAACAGTATCATAGTGGCTATTTATTGAACTTACCAATGTCTTTGAGGTAACTATAGTGCCTCTTTTTAGACATCTACAAATTATTCAAAATGGTGGTTGAAGGGATCAGTTTATCACAACCTAGTATTAGCTGGTTATTGGGTATCAAAGCCAGATATAGCACTGACAAAGTCAACTTTATCTCGCAACCAAAACAACTGGTTCTTTTACATAACACCTTCATATTTATTCATTTTATTACTGCATGGTTTTATGTCTTCTTTTACAAGTAACTCTCTTGTCATTAAAAATAGAATTTTTTAGCATGTTGTGTTACAAGTGTTAGAACTGAATTCCTCCTTGGTGTAATGTGAGCCAGCTTTTCATAAACATATGGCCCATATTTTAGCATTGCCGATATTTCTGTACAGTATCTGTCTACTCCGAAGTTAATATAATTTCCCACTTTAATGGTAATTCTTGTAGCAATGCATTTTTAGTGAGACTTAAGGTATTTATCTATAAGCTGTTCATCGCCAAACATAAAGTAAGTTTATCCTTAATACATATGTGTATCAACCCTGAACATCTGGTGTTTGAATATTGGTACTAATTACTTGTTCCACGCGGTATCTTCTTTGCTCAAACTTCATGAAATGAAGGTGACTTCCATTTGATTACTACCCCATGCCGTCTGAAGAACTTCAAGTCAAACGCTGAGTCATTTTTATTTCCTTACACCCTCTCTTTCTTCATATTTGTTGCTGGCATACTCTATTTCGAGCGTAGCCTATTGCCCAGCCAGAGTGAGCAATGCCCTGGGGAGAGAGCACATTTACCACTGATAGTCTTTGTATTGGGCTAGGTGGGATTCGAACCCACAACCTCTGTGCGTGTGAGTCGGACTCCTTAACCACTAGACCACGGTGGCTTCATAATCCCATGCACTAAATGGCTTTATACCATGTTTGTAGTATACACGTCAAAGAGCAGGAAAAGTCATATTGATGTGAATACTGAGATTTGTATTTAAGTTCAAGAAATGGAAGCCATCACTTTATGACCACCACCTAGTTCATGTACCTTTGAAAAAATCACCATGTATGAGGCTTTGTCTTTCAAATATGCTAATACCAGTCTTCTTGTTTGCTTCTTTTTAGAGTGATCTCTTAGTGGTGAGCTGTGATACTTTAATAGATGCTCCTTTTCATAGACTAGCAGATCTACATCGTGCACACAATGCCAGTCTATCAGCAATGTTGTCACCTCATGTGGATACATCAACTGAAAAGGATTCTGTATCAGCTGGAAAGAAGGGGAACAAAACACCATCTTCAAGTAAGCTAACCTTTTCGGAGTAATGATAATATTTCCAACTTAAAGTTCTCTTACAAAGGCAGATATAGTATGCAAACGTTCTGTTTCACTGATTTAATCACTGCCGGACTGCCGGACTGCTTTACCCACACACTTACTCATTCACTCACTCACTCACTCACTCATTCACACACTTACTAATTCACACACTTACGCACTCATTCACACACTTACTAATTCACACACTTTCTCACTCATTCACACACTTACTCACCCACTCACTAATACTCACTCACTCACTCACTCACTCATTCACACACTCACTCATTCACACACTTACTCATTCACACACTTACTCATTCATTCACACACTTACTCACTCATTCACACACTTACTACCCCTCTCTCATACTCACTCACTCATTCACACACTCACTCATTCACTCACTCACTCACTCACTCACTCATTCACACACTTACTCACTCATTCACACACTTACTCACCCACTCACTCATACGCACTCACTCACTCATACTCACTCATTCACTATTTCACTTTTTCACTTTTTCATTCAGGTCACTCACCCAACTCGTCACTCACTGCCTCACTACCTCACTAACTCACTCATTCACTGACGTACTCGCTCACTCACTCACTCACCCACTCACTCATTCACTCATTTACTGCCTCACTTCTTCATTGCCTCACTGTTTCATTGCTTCGCTCGCTCACTACCTCCCTTTCTCTCTCAGCCACTTACTTTCTCACTCATTCCCCCTTTACTTACTTTTTCACTCACCCTATCGGTCACTTACTTTCTTTCTCAGACCGTGGACTCTCTTACTCATCCCGCCTAGTTAGTAACATGCATTCTTGGCACATTCGTTTTCATGGACATGCAGACACATTCGGACGCGAACCCTCACTTGTTCACTCAGACATTAAAAACTCCATTCCTTTCCTTACAGTTCAACGTGATTTTGTGGCTATTGACCAGACTGAAAAGAGGTTGCTCTTCTTGAGTAACGAAGCAGATTTGGATCATGATGCTGTAGTTGTTAAAAAGTCATTACTTAAAAGGTAAGAAGGATTTTTGATTGTGTCAAATCAAAAAAAACAACAGTACAATCCTCTCTGAAGGATAGCTAAAATCAACGAAGTAGTGATTCTGGTATGTAGGTAACGTCATCGTCCACATCCGTTGTTGTTTCCGCTATTAGCCGATCTGCATTTTGTTGATTTTGTTAATTTGGAGCTCTCGTACTGTTAATTAGAATGGCCTCTCAACCCGAATAACGTCTTTTTCCATAGGTAAAGATTATCATTTTATCTAGAAGCTGCAAGAAATGTCAACATTAGCAGCCCATACTGGTAGAAACTGCTAGAATTATATTTGTCGACATAAATCGTTGATGAAATATGATCTCCATGTCAGTATGTTCGTTGTATAATAGTCGCTTACTTTTCTTAGTAAACATAAATAAATAAGTTATGACCTACTAACCATAATTATCGGGGATACGTGACAATGGTTTCGTCCGATCTATTACAAGCTGAATAGAGTGACGTTCTACTTGTCCAGTGGAAAGTTACAATGTTATTTCTTGTTTTATATGATTATTTCTTCCCATTGTAGATACCCCCAACTCATAGTACAAAACGATCTCACTGACATGCATTTGTACATCATGAAAAAGTGGGTACTGGGTTATATTGCGGAAAGCAGGTAAGGCCAATATTCAGGAACGGATTTTATTTACGTCAACATTGAAAGAAATCTCAGCACATGATTGTAAATATTTAATGAGAAATCATATTATCTTGTCTAACAGATTCTAGGAGTTGGAAGGCCTCCATTATGACATAAATGCAAGCTCTGTGCTCTCCTCTTCTTAGCCATTTCACTTCCTGATGTGTTATGAGAAGGGATTGTTTATTTTTATGGTAGGGGCATAGACAGGGGAAGTGCTTGGAGTTGAGATCATTCTTCCCCCCCTGACATTATCTGCAATGTTCACTCTATCGTTGTTGTTCTTTACTCTTCAGCTTTCTCAGCAGTGTCAAAGGCGACGTTGTACCACATCTAGTAAACAAACAATTTTCCAAGCGATCGAAAAAGGAGGAAGACCTGGAATTACAAACAAACGAATCAGTTTCATCTCTCATCGATGGAGACCATAAACCAGGTTAGTGTTTATTCTCATTTCAGTCTGCACCATTTTACATGAGGCTGCTGTTATGGATCGTTGAAGAGGATGAAAGTAACTCCCCTCGATAGCAACGGACTCGAAAATGTAACCTGGTGTGCCTTCTTGCGGAGGAAATTGGCGGATATTTACTTTATGCAATGTTGTAGAATTATAGTAAATGTTGTGGGGAATATCAGTTTATCAAGTTTTATATTTTCAAATCCTGTCTTCTCTTTCAATTGGCTGTGTACAGCACCATTGGCCGGATGGCAGTTCTTCCATGGTCAAGCCATGGTGCGGAGAGACTGGTCTCCAAAGTGGCGTAGAGCTGGATGCGATGTCTATCGGTAGAGTATCAGGAGCTTGATTTGCCGACTAGAAAAAGGTGAACTATGTTATCACCGGATCACTAAAGCTCAGTAGGTAGAGCAGCATGCCGCGAATGTTGGGGCCCCGGGTTCCAAACCCGGTGGTGACATTTTCACTTTTCTCCAGTATCTCTTCAAAATTAAAATAACGTCAAATCTATCTGTCTCATTATATTAGTCGTTAAATATCAATCTCAAACCAAAGCAAGAAACTTTGAAGAGCATGAATTCCTTCGTCTTCACAATACATTGACAACAGGTCACCTAGTTTTAAAAGATAATCATGTATTAAGTACACCATGCCAGACATAAAAATAATTACCAAAATATGGCTTACATAAGCTCTTATTATGTTAATGTAACTTTTATGCCGTTTATGGTAACTGGATTTGGTTTGTTGTGTGCATTTGCACTTCAAGGGGACCCGTTGTCTCCTGAGTGGGATGTTAAACACCCATAGCATATCTGTGATGTACCGATTATGTGGTGATTCTTGGTAAGATCAAAGATAGTTGATAGCATTTAAATCAGCATTTTCTTTTATTATAACGAATTTAAATAATATTTCCAATGTCTTTCTTATGAGAGTGGCCCTGGGCTCAAATTTTTCCTGTCCTGTACTACGTTTTTTATTGCCTTGGATATATTTTAGTAGATACTAGAAAAATAGAATGGTTATCACTAACGGATTTCAAATCCGTAACCCACTTATTACAGCTCTAGACTTGGATATCGATGCCCTCCGGTGGAGTATTAGGAGCTAATGTGGCCACTAAAGATCTAGATCATGTTATCAACGGGGGTCGCCTAGCGCAGTTGGTAGAGTGCACACCGCGTAGGCGTGGGTCACGGGCTCGAATCCCGTTGGTGACATACTGTTCTATATCTCTAGTATCTTCAAATTTATTATTTCAAATCGTCTCTTCTGAAAGTCTTGGATAAAAGAACTTCATGGCCACGCTATCGCACTCCTTTCAATGATCTTACAATGTTGCGTGCATGAATACTAGGTCATTTGTATTTTTGTGTCCTATTAACCCATATTACTGTAGATATATTTAGCTTTGCTGAAGACGTGGATGATTACTCCAAATTGATGCGGGACTGGTCGTTCTTTCCAAACGAGAATAGAGATGGAACCGAAGATTCTTTGAAGTGTCATGCGCATGTTTGTCATGGGGATTTTTGCCTTCGGGTCAATACTGTACCGGCATACATATACATAAACCGACAGGTATGCAAATGAGTTGGAAACGTAATTTACGGAAAAGTTCTTATTATGGTTTTTGTACATTACGCCACATGGTATAATGTGTATCGATATAGCTTGTTTGTGGTTACTTAATTTAGATACGAATTCTGTGCAGCATCCATTCCTCTTCGCTAAGTATATCCGTCGGTCTCTCTTTCCATCTTCCTTGTAAGCGAACGATGTCAAAGGGACCCGACGGATTTTTACGATGTAATTTCATTAATCCTATGTGAATTGTTCTTAAAGTTCATATTGAAATGTTCAATTGAAATAATTCAACTATTTTTCTCGTGTGAATCCGCGAATTGCAAACAGCTGCGCAGACATCAGCCGAGTGATGTTGTTATTTAAAGAGTTCTTAGTCTTGGTTGCACGATGGGAAGTAGAATTTAAGTGTAGTTCAAAAGGTGACAACTTCGTTCCAGTGGCAGTGGGACTGAAATTTTGAAACTCACAAACTTGGAATCCTGAGTTCAACAACCCAGTCGGGACTCAAACCCACGATCCTTTTGTGATACTATGTTAACTGCATCATGTATTTTCATCGCCATTCACGTTGGGTATTCCATCGCCAGATTATTGGTGTTATTTTGATGTATTTTTAGCCCTCAATTGTAAACATACAGTAAACTGCTTTTCCCGATCAATTTCTTGATCGAATTTTTAGATTACGAAACTCTTCGCAACTTTGTTGCCGTCGCAAGAAGTGCAGCTAGTTCATTCATCGGTGAACAAAAGTGAAAAGTGCCAGGTAGCTGACTATTTATAATCATTGCGTTTTGTTTAAAAGCGACGTATACGCTTGAACATACACACTTCACTGATAATTTAACCTGACATTTCCACCGAAAAATGTGCCCTCCTCGATAGTTCTTTATGTGCCACTCCTCCCCCTCCCAAAGCAATCATGTATGACGTACAGTTTCCGTTTACATCAGATCATTGTTATGTGCCCAAAGAATAACTCATTTTCCCGATCTACGCGCCTTTCGCATGGAATGAGATGTTCGATGTTTTAGGTTAGCCATTTGTTGATGTTAGTATACCTGACCCTATAAGCCCGTTGGCCTAATTAGCGGCTTCTGTAATCAGATAATGTCTGGGTTTTGTGTATCACGGAAGTGTGAAGCTAACAATAGGGGACCTCAAGTTTTTGGTGGTGGTTTGTGGCGTGCACATGAAAGTGCAAGTAAGGAATTTTGGCTGTTTGTTGTATTCTTGTCAAGTTGTCAACAAGTCGAAACCTAGTATGCGGCTACAGTATGAAGGCAAACCACAAGTTCTATATTTTTATAACTCAGTACAGTCGAAATCTTTTTGTGGTAATAGCAGTATATAAGATGGTTGTTCTTGAAAACCACTAGAGCAAGGCAAGTGTTTCTGAGAATCATCTAAGCTTACTTTGTATGATGATTATTATGTTGTATATGCTGTGAAATCGCTATTCACGCGTTATAAAACATATTTCTGTTGTGTTGTTAGTTGTTGAAGCTTTTCTGGACAGAAATCGTCTTGAGTGAATGAGTTGCAGTGTGAAGTAAATATATAGAGCTGCACATGGATCATTACCCTTCTTATTCATACCATAAAATCTTCACTTGTCTTGAGTCTGATATCACGTTCTTTGAATATCACGATTCACGTTTCATTATATTACGTGAAAACATTCTCGATTTCACAACATTCAACACGGAATATTCTGAAGAGTCGTTTCACTTTGTATTTGAAAAATTTGAAAGTACGTGTGCTCAAAGCATTTCATACATCACATGTTCAGATAGTTGTTGCAGTACGTTTTTAAGGTATTTTTTATTCGAGGAACGCCCTTCTTGTGACATGTCTCGACGTATTAGGTTTGAATTGTGAAAACTTGACCCCTTTAACCAGCCCTACTTTAACTCTGTATATAATAACATCAAAAGGACGGTGTGGGATGGGAGTTGTAACTGGATATGTGTAATTTGTTATAGTACATTTATCAAGCGAAGAATGTTTATCTTTTACCGATATTTTTTATTATTTCTTACAAATTGCTCGTTGGTAAATAAATACCTAAAAATGTCAGCTCCTGCGATCTTTTTACTGGTTATGACCTGAGCACAACATTTTACAAATTGGAATCAACAACCCCGCGGGTCATCCTTCTGGGATCGGCAAATGGGAACCAGTTCATACTGGAGTCAGTCAATTGTGGAAACACAAGGACGAGTGGCGCCCCTCCCTGTCTTCGGGCAGAAGCCATACGAAAAGGGAGCCTTCGGGTCGCCCTCGACTGCGGTGGAACAATTTTCATTTTGTCATACATTGTACAAATGTTGCAACGCACAATACTGTTCAAATGATGATTCATTTGTATGACATTGATTTGTATGGAGAGATCAATGAAGCTCGACATCGCAAATGACGTTAGTCGCGACTGTTTATCTTTCATATCCGTAGGTAGGTGCTGATTGTATGGTTGGGGAGTCTTCCACGATTGGAGAAAGCGTTTCAGTCAAAAGATCAATTATAGGAAAGCACTGTTCAATCAAAGCAAAAGTGAAAATTAGCAACTCAGTTATCATGGATCACGTGGTCATCGAGGAGGGGTATGTTACTTCTGCCGTTCCTGAAAGTTCAGGAGTTTCAGCGTACCCCTAGTTTTTTATTTCGAGCCTTTTCCAATTTCTATGACTGGTTTTGCTTCCTTGGGCTCCTTTTCCTAAGTTTTTATTTTTGTAAAAGAGCTCGTCAATTCTAATTACCTGCAGTAGTCGTTTCGTATTCAAACGATGGTGGTGCTCAGCGAAGTGTGGGTAGATTTGAAATCTGTATCTTATTACGAAGCTGCAACAAATAAATAAGGATTAGGGCTAATAATGTGTGCTTATCTTCATCGTAAGGATCTCATTCTTATAGTCATATATAGGGTATGACAATAAAAATAAGAAACTTCAAATCGTCTCAACAAATCTATTACTACGATTGTTGAGTGGGAATACTGAACCACACTCTCATATAACTACTTCCAACTACACCTAACACGTGGTGAGCATACAATTTATATTGTAGTTACAGACCTTTGTGTCAGCGGTAATGACAAAAGTACAGCTACACATCACTAAGCTCATTGGAATATCATCGCTACTGTTGTGCAGAAATGCATCTGAAATATATAGGAAGAAATAAGCTGATCAACGTAACATGGTAAAAATTCAACTTTTTAGCATTCATACAAAAAGCATTGTTGATAGAATAAAACGTGATATTACTGAATTAGTTTGTATGGTAGAGTTGATTTCCTAAATCAAGGGAATATCGTCGTCGTCGTCAAGATCAGTTCCCAAGCTGCTTTAATCTCTGTTGCTGTATCGGCCTTCGCCATACCACACCCCTGCCCCAGTGGTTTAATGTCAATAGGACATTTGTTTGAAATGAGCTTAATCCGAAACGTAGAAAGATCATGCTGACACAAGCTACGTTTTCTTTACTCTTTTTTAGATGCAATATTCAAGGAAGTATTATTTGTAACAATGTCTACATCAAAGCAAAATCTTCACTGAAAGACTCTCAAGTTGGTCACGGCGAGACCATCAAGGAACAAAGTAGGTTGAGCACGCAGTTACAGCTCGCTGTCTCATACTAACTTTCGCTATCGTTGACATGCTATTGAAATCGCTTTTCTTGATCTAGTTTTTTAAAAACTAGTGGTGTGAAAACCTACAGCTACAATTTTCTCGTGGATCGAATAGTTTGGATGAAGGTGTTACAATTTTCAGTTGTTGTTTTGCTTTAAGTATTTCTTTAAGGGTCCAATGGAGCCGTGAGGTGGCAGCAAGAGATAGCCTCGAATTCGTTTTTTAAGCTGGACGTATATGATCTTTCTTGGACGGATATAACACAAAAATATGTAGGGCCATATTGGTGTGAGTTATCATGTCCGCCCGTAACAGCACCCAATTTCCTGATGATTCCTTCCTACAGAAGCTTGTAAGGCATAGAGATGGTGTCATCGGAACTTTGGTATAGAAACGCGACCTAAGATGACCCATTCAAGACCTTGTCCGATTTGTATATTGGGCAGATCGTATCATAGGTGGAAGGGGGAGGGGAAAGGCCGCTGTTCCTGGACTCAGGTTTGGTAGTTATTGCGATTTTCATCACCAAAAGAAAGCCAAGCATTCTCAACATTAATGAGACATGAGCAGGCATTAGACACTAGACTAATATTTCTATGCTAACAGTTTCAGGACTGCCAAGAACTGGAACTCTCTTTCGTCAAGCTGCATTCCTCGTACTTACCATCTTGACCTTTTTAAATCCGCTGTCATCCGCCATCTTCTTAAGAATCTTTCATTTCTTGCCTGTATTAACATCTATTTTTCTGTTTACTTTTTATTTCTACTCCGTTCAATGTAACTCAATACCTTGATAAAAGGCAACCTTGCCTTGTATTGAGCTAAGAAAAATAAACAAAAAACAAGCAATGCTCTTCTATTACTGGACCTTACAGCAAAGCATAGATCCGGTGACAAGTAATCATCCCTCATTAAACAGTTTGTGCTAATATTCGCGAAGGTTGGAAGGTCATTTGTTTGAAACGTACCTGAAAATGGCATTTTACACGAAGCAATGTGACCAATCGCAGTTTTGACAGAAGCAATTCCTGCCCCTCTTAAAGTTGTTTAGTTTTTGAAGCAGTCAAAATGAGGCAGATTTACTTTATATAAATTTTCTACTTCGATTCTTACCCTACTAATTGATTATTGCGTTTGTGCTTTTACACGAACTAAGCTGATGGAAGTGATACAAAATGCATATGTTGTTTTTGTATGAAGAAGGCTTTTAATGGCATCTGTGAATTTCACGAAACTGTTGTAAAAGTTTGCATAGGAATCTTTGTTGATAGTTGATGAGGTGTGCCTGGATATGTGTGATTGCTGCATCGCTGGTATGTTTGTAAACATCGATTCCTGGTTCCCTATTTTCCCCCTTCTTGCTCTTGATCTCTGCCACTCTTTGCGTGCCATAGAGACCATTCAATAATGGCGTTCTTAAACCGCCATATTACTTGGACCCCTTCCCTTTGCAATGAAGAGGAAAATAATTTTTTCGTTGCGTACTAATGGAGCACTTACCATTCTCGTTATGTTGACGTCGTATGCATATCATTTATCTTGATTGACCTTGTTTTCTATAGAAGTATTAGATAGTAGAATCGTTTTGGTTTGAAAAGGAGACATCAGACGTAATCACAACTATTTAACCATTTAAACTCTTTTGCAAGAAATTTTCTTACATAAGAGTGGAGGAAGTGTAACTTATAATTTTAGTCTGCCAGATTTGAGACAACGTCAAAGAAATTGAGGCATTCACGATTTTTCATGAGAGTTTCTTTCTGTTGTTTTTGAGGATTAATTTTCAGTTATCTTTATGCCTACAGCTGATATCAAGAACGAAGTTGTTGTACAAGAAGTAATGGATTTTGATGACTAGGGGGACGGTTGTTTTTACACTGTCTATAATGGAAATGCCCAGGAGCCGTCAATGGAGCACCAGCACTCAATCTGAATATTGAAACATGGCAGACTATTGATGTTGTTTGATGTTGTATAACTTCACTGGAACCCGTTGTATTTTCCGCCCATCACCCAGTGGGTAGAATGTAGATATTTTAATCGGTGTAAACCCTGAGAATCATTTAATTGGAAGACAACTATTTGTTCTGATCCTTGTTGCGAACCTGTGTCCTAGAGTCTTCCTTAGCGTTTAGACGCCCCTTGACAGTTATGTTGTTGATTGCCTTGTCCTTTGAGTTTTAGCATTCAATTACTTGGGAGTATATGATAATGATAAAACGTCTTAGTGGCTGTACTATGGCAGAGGCTCAAGAGAATTTTCGAAGTAGGCATGGTGATGTTCTTCTGATTCTCTGGCAGCCAAATCTAGGAGTAGTTCTGCTATTCATTGACTTTTCGACGAGTTGTTGCAATACCTAAACAATTTGTTGGTACTGTAAAACTTAAAAATACTCCAAAAGAAAGCTGATTTAATGTGGTGGACGTTTTTCGTTGGATTCTCATTAGAACTGTACTTCAATACAAAGTTAAAATTTTAGTTTGTTTATTGTTCGTAATTTGCTGTAAACGTTTCAGCATTTCGTTTCCATTGATACCGCCTTTCACTATTCCCCGCGTAATCCCAAGTTCTTTTTAACGTATGCTGTTTGTAGTAGTCTGCAGCCACTCCCTAACGTAACAGTCTCCATCCACATTTATATGATATGACCACTCTAATTATTCTGATCTGTGGTCCATTGTTACTTTACCTTGCCACTCTATGTGTATAAGCTGTACAATGTATATTTGTTTAGTATCGATTCATTGTCCTGACAATAATCGAACAAAAAGCTGCGACAAATTGAAGCAAGTCTTCTCTTTGAGTATTTCCGAATTTAATTCGATAGAGGAAAGCCCTCTAGCTTCAGTGTTGCTGTTGAAACAATCATTTCGCTCTACTGAGATACTAAAACCATAAACTTCTGCAATTTCGCTGCCCAAATGCGACGATGAACTAGTGTGCACTTTGTATCTGCGAGATCTGTTTGGTATATAGTCCCTCTATCTCTGTAACATCACACAAATGGAATGACGACAACACCAGCGATAAAGAGGATATCCCGCGAAGACCTTTACAATGCTCTGTGTTTGTAGTCCATCTTCCTCCTGTGATAGCCTTTGTCTTCGTTGGAGATTGCCGTATTCGAAGTGCATCTTAATGTATTTCCCTAGCGATCACCATCAAGGTTTTCGAAAATGGTGTTAACGCTCGAAAGATCGAGGCTGCGCTTAGCACGCTGTTATCAATGTGGATTTTAAATCCAGACGAAGTCAAGTATGCGTTCGACCAAGCAAATGTTATAACAGTTCTGATCTCCTGATGCTCAGACTTGGCCAACAAATGACCTCAACCCCATAACGGACCAGGTTGGATTTGCTCTACAACTGAGTTTCCCCTCCATGAAGGAAGCTAGAGGAAGATAGAGGAGAAGAACTTTAACTTTGTTTGCATGGAGGAATTCATACAACATTTCATCCAATTCGGTGAATCATTACCTCGTGCCACTGAGTAAAGAACATATTGTAGAGACATTTGGAAAATTGCCGTATAAGAAGTCCACAAAGCTATAGCAAACTTCATTTCACCTAACAATTTCATTTTTAATCAAATATAAAGCGCTGTGTACATGTGTTTTTCAAGTCTAGACTTAAATGACTGTAAAATAGCTCGTTCTGCGTCAAAATCTTCGTTTTGTCTTTTGATAGTTTTATCAGTGTTGTACCGCACGAAAAGAACAATTTTGGAGACAGTTTAATTTGCAGATTATTTCCAAGATAGTCTATTCTAAGGATCCAACGAAAATGTAAGTTACAGAAATTAATTTATATTTATATTATATATACTTTTAAGGAGGTAGTTTACGTTTTAATTATGAAAAACCTTTCAAAATCTTTTGACGCTGTTAACTGTCATCTTTTACCTCAAAATCTTAAATCCATCGGGCTATGAGATCCCTTAGCACAATGGTTTAAGTCATACTTGCTGCAAAGGAGTCAATAACTTTTGTTGTGGGTCCTGTCTATCCTGTATCGCTTATTTCGATTGGAGTTCGACAAGGCAGCATACTGGGACCCATACTCTATTCAGTCCACGTTATAGACTTAATATCATGTCAGCTATATAGTGAAATTGTATTGCATACTGATGACACAGTAATTAAATATTCTTCTAATGCTACTAGTTTTCTCTAAATTTAAATTGATAACTATCTGCCTGCTGTTGTAACTGGCTCAGAAGCAATATGTTGACTTTAAACTTGAAAATGAAAGTTTATTGTATTTAGTTATTCTCGGAAACTCAACGCGCATGAAGACAGTGATCACAAAGATCACCTGTGAATGGGCGTTTGCTGCGGCTTAAAGTATATAACAGCCTTGTTCTCCTTCCATGTAATGGCGCAAATATTGTCAGAGGGGATGAAAGAACACCTCACTTATGCAGCAGCTACAGCTTCTTCAGGATACGGCGTACAGAGGTCCTGATTGGTCTACCACCAATAATTTTACATACTGAAGCATACGACTGCCTAGACTTCCATGCTTATGAGAAAAGCAGACGTTTCTAACAGAGGTGCAGCGATGTATCAGCGTCTTAACGAATTAATGGACTCTAACATAAGAGCACTACTTTCACAGATACAACACTTGTTATAGTAACAATAAACATCTGCCTCGTTTTCAATCGAATCGGTCAGGGAGAGCAAAGTCTTGTTCATCTATCAGTCAGTGCAAGAGAGGATTTGCTAAGGAAACTGATGAACTTTCTTAGGGCTGCTTCAGATGTATGAGGGCTTGTTGTGGAAGGGGGGAAAATTCACCACTACTTTTCAGATCTTATGGTTCAGCTAGCAACATCGGTGGAGCAACTTCAAGTAGGTAATTTTAGAAAATGTAAAGAGTTTGTGGTAGTAACGGGAGAGAAGGATGTAACATTTGGATTCGTAAAACAAAAATAAAGCAAGTGAATTGGTGTAGGTGTTTAGGAAGCATAACTGCATGAAATGGTAGGTGGACAGGGCGATTAAACAAAAGTGGAGATTTATTTGAACGTAAAAACCGATGCACCGATCTCACACGTCACACATTGAAGATGGCAACTGTGTCCTTTTTAGTGAATAGAAGCTTTCAGGTGGATAGAGAGACCAAATATCAGGACAATCTATTGTTAAACTTCGTTACATTTCTCCCGGTCTGTTTGCTAAAACTCGTCAAGCGAATTGTTCTTGAAATCGTCTTTAGCACATATGTCAATCTGAGAGCGACAGAAGACGATGTTGCATCTATCTTTGTCAACCCTAGGCTACAAATGAGGTGCGGGTGGGCATTGAGCATGGACTGTATTAGACTTATGATACTAAGCTATTGAGATGTTGAAGAAAACATCTCAAACTCTTCCTTACGTCATACAATGCCCTACGCATTTTTTATTTGTAAAAATAAGAAAAGTTCTAGCAAATACTTCATAATTAGCCCTATTTTGCTCGGAAGAGGAGGTTTTGGAGCCCCCCCACTACCAAGCTGATGCCTGGCATTTCCCAACAGTAGATGCTACTGAAGTGAAACTTTATGACCTTTACTTTTATTCTACCTGTTATCAAATAGTTGTATCTTTATGTTTAAATTTTTTGCAGACTAGCTTAAAAGTTTAGTTTGAAAACACAAAACACAATAACTAGAGGCTTTTTTAATTGGGGGCAAATTTTAAGTGCTATCAAAACATAAAGGCCGTTTCAATAGTTTAAGAACCTAAGAAAGTATAAATTTATTTTGTGGGTTAAATTTGCAAATTGTGAAAGTATGAATTCTATGGCCTTATGAAAGACAGGGAATGGAACGAAAGTATGTTAAGAATCATATAACTGTGTAAAATTAGTACTTTCACTATTACTACTTTGCCAACGACCAGTGAGTTCTTGCAAGGACTCCCCGATCCGCAATAAAATCTCCAACACCCCCAAGAGGTTTATAGAGGCCAGTTTGAAAAACACTGATACATATGTTGAAATTAATAGGTTCGAAACAGTTTCTTTCGAGACAATATTGGATATGGCAATCAAAGTCTCTGATCAGGTTCTTAAAAGTTAATTTGGTTTTAGAACGTATCAACGAATAACATAAAGCATTCTATCTACTTATTGTAATCACTTACTCTAGACTTCACTGCTTCTTTCATTAAGCTTTCATTTGACCAGTTACTATGATGGGCACTTTCTGGTCACTGTTATATAGTCGAGGTTGCCCTTTTTCAGTCAATGGTTTAACTTTGGAATGTGAAACCTGTCAATAATAGTAGGCCATGCTCCCACAGAAACCTGAGAAACTGTAGCCTTGTCATATTAAGGTGAACCCAACAGCTATGATCTCATTTTGTGTTCATCCGCATGACCATGTGATTCTTCAATATCTTTAAGGTTTCCTGTCGTGCCCACATAATGCTACTGATAGTGACAGTAATATACCAGAGAAAACATTACCTTATATACGCCGTCAGTTTCTGTCACCTTGAAGAAATGACCGTGAGCTCTTAGGATCTAGGTATGTATTGCTCTCAGATATTTTTAGTGTAATAACAAATTTACCAATATCTTTCATGACCATAGTAATGCCTACAATATTATTGTAAGCTCGCTGTTTAATTTCGTTTACAATTATTGTGAGCTAGCTGAGCTATTTTGTGGCTGAACTAACAATCTCGCCGACTCAAAATGCTCAATAAGGAGATGTCTACCAAGGCATACTTATGCTGGGATTACATTGCACGTTACGTAATTGCTAGCATTATCGATTAATTCTTTCATTGTATTTTATTAATGGTAAGAGAAATAACTGAAATGTACACGGTACCCGGTGCGGCACCGTTCTCATAGGATGGATAAAGATTAAAGTATCAGATCATAGTGAGTTATTACAATTGGAGATAGCAGACCTAGATTTGCTTCATATCGACTACTTCATTCCATCCAAAATACCTCTGTAGTGGCTTTTTATGCATTAGACAATACAGTTTTTTCCCTTGTCGTGACATTTTTCTGGATTTCTATTCTTTGGAAGTGGATTATTATACTTTAGCTAAGTAAGTACACAAAAATCTGTAGCCAAATCGCAATTGGTAAAAACTATCACAGCTATGATTTGCTACGACATATATAGCAAGACTGGGTATTGATGGGCCACCCACCATCTTAAATAACCCATAAGAAATAAAATTGGTTTACTTTGACAAAAAGGTACAGATGCTTTGATAACAAGATGCTATAAAGTCAAGCGTGTGACCCCAGATTCGCGGAAAAAAGTCTTGCCTAACGGTTTTATGAGCATGTCCTTTCCCTTTTCGTAATTTCCTACAGACGATATTAGCTAGGAATTACTGATTCAATTTATTCAACTAATTTTCTGATAAGCGTTTGAAGCAATTTTCTTCATTAGCTGTAGCAATTCCATAGCAATTATTAATTTTATATGCCAATTTCATAGATATCATGAAGAGGTTTTTACTGGTATAGAGTTCGAAATTAGCTGACAACAGCGGGTCCATATCTGAACATATCTATTTGTCGAACCTTTTCGTTTGCTCTTTTCAAGACCTGGCTCGAAAATAATAACGGTCAGTAAATTGTTCCTTTTAAAGTAAACGATTGATGAATTGATCCCCGTAATATCAACGCTATATGCTAAATTCTCCGTTAATATTTGAACCTTCCTAAATAGTGAGGGGAGTTTTGCCCACATGCTAAAATTCTAAGGTAAAGGACTACTAAAACGTATCAAGATATCAGGGTACAGAATAGCACTTTAGCAAAACACGCAGCCTGATAGTTATTGCCTAAACAACCCTCCGCTGTAAAGACCATCGAGCTCTCAAGACTTTAATACTGCTCAGTTGGTGAGAATCAGTTAGGTAATGTTTGGAATGGTTTCCATTTTCAAAACTTCTCTTTGTTTGTAAATTTTTTTCTAAGTAAAATGGTGTTGTCTTTATTTTTTGTGTATATTGTAGTTTGTGTATAGGAAAATAATACACGTTGTTTATTCACTGCATGGTGTAGAATTTAAAGGTAATGTGGCGACTTTACGACATCCACTGGCCATTTTCTTAGTTTTGCGGCCTATTAAGAGTAACGCTTATCGCCTCCTGCTCCATGGCAAAGATGCGCTCTTTTCTACTGATTACTTCCTCGTTGCTTACTGATTGTAGGATGTTTGTAAATTCATGCCGGCAAAGTTCTTTTGTCAAGGAAATACGAAGTCAAAGAGCTCCAGTACTGACAACATTGTTTGAAGGCTCTTTTCCTCTCCTTAAGCAAACACAGGACTAACCATAACAGTGGACAAAATGTTTTTTAATTTAAATTCAAAATTTGTTGTCAAATTTGTTGCCAAATGCGATCGAACAAACTCATTTTGCATTTGCCCATGTAGCGTCCAATAGTCACTTGCCCTTTGCTGAATATGTTACTCCATTTTGGGGCCTGGTTTGCCGATGAGGGTGCTACATGCATTTCCTATCACACCATTTTGTGCCTCTATACAGAACTCTCTTTCGTGTCAAAAGTATATCAATTTTACGGTAACTTGTTATTTTATACCACTTTCTAATAAAAATCGTAACTGCCATGACATAAGATCTGGTCACCTATTTGTTCAAATATAATTAGATAGCTATGATGAAATATGTATTCTTCTGTGATATCGGTTTTTAAGGAGACACATATAACTCAAAATATTTTACTGTGTTTATAATGGCTACCACTAACGTCTACATTTTGATTGTAATTTGTAAAAATATTTTGTCATTGAAGTGTTCTTTTGGATGAGACAGGGCTGACACAAATATGTCTAGGTTCACTTTTATTGTAAGGCACAAGGATAAAGGGTGTTTGTAATATGCATTGCAGTCTCAGTACCAGTCTTAGAATTGTACATTCAGATGTTTGTAAGATTTGTGCCGCACTGGGATGAAAATGATACCCCGCTGCTGTTTTCCCCAGTGCTCCTCATCCTACATTTTCCTTCCCATTCTCTTAACTCTTCTCAAGGTCTTCTCTATTTCTTTGCCACTTATTCTTGGGCTACTACTGAGCCTACCTCCTGTCTTTATTCTCGGTTTTTGCCTCGTGCTTTACAGGGACAATTTTCTAGAAGTCTCATCTTTCATAATTCTGGCATTACAGTACAGCTACTGTTGATCTTTCTAATCCTTCTTCTGTTTCTTCATCAAATAATGCAGAATCTTTTTCTTTATCAGTGTTGATATCTAAGTATAAATTACCTGATGATATCATCAAAATATATATATAAATTTTAACAAATTGTTTGTGGTATAAGATATGAAGGTGGATACTTGTTAGAATCACACACATCACTGCCAAGTTTACACAAAAATGTCCAATATTTATGCGGACGTAAAGGAGAACACATACAGGGGGGCTAATTAAAACAAAAAGGCGGACAGGTAAGAATGATTATGCCTACTTATCATAAAAACGACAGGTATCGAATAAATAAAATGGAAGTATATGCATTTTACTTCGATAACTTTAACATAATCTTGCAAAAACAAGCTGTAGCTTCTTACATATTTGTCTTACTTTCATCCAAAATGCCGTCTAAATAAGACGGGTTTTTTTGAACGCCAACGTTGTGAAAGAATGGCGAGAAATGTGAAATTTGTCGTTCAACTCGACCAAATGGTTGCCTTAGAGTACCCACCGTTGGCATTTCCGAAAAGTTCACTTAGATCAATCCCTTTTTTATTAATCATTGTTTCTTTTCTTTACAAGAAACGATGACTATGCCCAGGACTCTACGTTTGTGGTGGGGCTGTTTATTACCCTAGCTAGTAGTTGCCTCAAGGGGTTTGCCTTTACTTTCTTGTGCATTTCTGATGTCTTCAAACTCGATCATAATTTTTCCTAATAAATTTTACCTCTGCAACTTGATGATGATCTAATTCTTTATGCTTCTATATATATATATCAGAGCAAGGTCATTTACTTTCTCATCTATCTTGGGAAAAGTATGGAATGGTCCATGTTGCTCTAAGCATCTATTGTATTAATAATACACTCGCTAACCATTTACAATGTCAAGGTCTGCTATTCTGCGACTGACTTGATTTTCAGGAATTTTAACATGCAACTGGTTATCTAATCGAACCTGACAGAGTTGACTTCTAGATTATTGTTTCCTATAACGTTGTTGATGTTTGCCAGTTTCGCGAAAATGAAGGGTAATTGCTTTTGCCTTTCTCTCTTGGTAAGCACATTCGACCACCAATTTTCAGCAACACCATACAAGGATCTACTGACGTGTGAGGTTATGAGAGCAATAATGCAGTTAAGATATTGCAGATTGTTCTTGACAGGCAAAAGAACATTTCAGTAATATGTTTTGTAAGAGCCTTCATCGTTGCTACAAAATGGGGAAAAGATGGAATGTCTCGTTTTCATGTCCAAAGAGCCGAGGTATTTTGAATACTGGGATTTCAGTTTTAGTTCTGCTGTGGTCACATAACTTTCCAGAGCTGAGTAGAAGTTTTATGGGTTCTTCGACAAAAGGGTAAAGTTATGTAATATCATAACTACCATTTTTGTAAGTCAATCCACCAGAATCATCTACGAAGATTGTAAAAGTGTGTTTGGGAATATTTCGAAAGACTATCTGAGAGAGTCTTGAGTATCCCTTTGATCGTCTACCTTGCAAGATAGTTTGGCTAGGCTCTGTGGCGTCTCTGGCATACCTCTTTTGTCAATGGATTGTTTTTCTTTGCCCTCTGAGTACAATCTCGATGTTTCGAAACACGACGTGATAACATCCTTCCCATTCTGAATCATATTGGGCTGATTATTTCAGTCTACAGTGCCATTGCCACAATCTTTTCATTTCTCGATTTATATGGCCGCTGGGGCATAATTCGTCTCCGTGTAATATGTAAATATGAAAGATTCATGCCAGTACCGCATAGCCATGAGACAGGCTTCATTTCATCATATCCAACCTTGGTAGTTCTCACAGCTCCTGAAAATGTTAGACCTACCTACCATGACATGGTATGCTGTACAACAAGTTACGTATTACATGAGAGAAAATTAATGGTGCATGTCCAAAATTAGGTCATAATGTCCTCAGTTATGTTAGGGGCAAAGTCGTACGCTTTGATACAAAGCATAACACTTTTCTTTTTATCTCTTGCCCCCACGTCAGCAAATGACTAGTTGAACCTGAGGTCAGTAGCCAATTTTACATCAAACTTTACAGTAGACTTGTATTTTCCAATGCTGAAATCTTCAATGTATGTATAAGAAACGTACCTGAGTTTCTTCTGTTAGTGGTGAACTATGTAGACCTTCCTTCAAAGAGATTTGATCCCGATTTCACGTTATTCCCGTGGTGCCCACCTGCCTTCCAAATCTACACTTACTACTTGTTCGATTCGATTAATCTTCCTGCCAGTCTTCCCGGAGGCAATGCCATCTGCATATCAGCACACAGTAATTTTGCGAGGAAGATGATCACATGAACTCATCGTGTAGATGTTAGGAAGTAATAAACTTAGAACTGATCCTTGAGGAACTCCACAATGCATCGGCTTTCGCTTTGACTAATAGCTGACTTTGATTTACCGTCTTGCCAGGGATTGCTGTATGCAGACCAAGACGAGTACAGACACCGCAATCTGTTGTCTCTGTACTATTTTTCTGTAACGTCGCAGATGTTGCGCAGTGATTAAAACCGAGCAGTAAATTTGTAGTTCACGTGGTACTTCTCCATTCTTCAAACGTGGAGCTGCAATAACACGTTGGCACGTTGTTGGCAACCTTCCCTTTACCTCTGACTTAATTATGGTGTAAATCTAGGCAACTGCTTCCAAGCTTATAGAAATTCGAAAAGTCCTTGCGTGATTAAATAGTATAACATCACAAAGTATGAGATGCCAGTACTGTCTACTTACTTCAGTGATGAGATAGACTCGACACATATGGCAGGGGTACCCAACGTCAGAGTTTTATATGTTACGAAACTGTTGCCTTTCCTCCGTAAGGGACGTTGCCCCAATAAAAACAAACCCAAGTATGTGTGTTATGTAAGTGTTTTGCATGAAACTTTTAGCCCTGTCCCTTTGTGCGCAAATATTCAGATTTGTTGACAAAACATTGATTTGGATAAGAAATAGCATTCCTTTTACCGTACCCTTCACTTGATAGTGAAGTACGTTGGTTTTTGTCTGGTTGATAGTAGAAGCTTTCCTCTCGATTACACAGATTTTTGTATGCTGAAGATTAATTCGGTAGCACAGTTGAGATTTACATATCAGACACAAGTAACATTAATAAATCATGTTATAAAAGCCTTGAAAGTAGCAAATTATTGTTGTATTTTGCGACCTTGTTCCACTGAGTTTCATGCCATTTTTTATCATTTTTGACTTGACTCTCCCATCTCTACATTATAAAACCTGCCTAATTAAATGTTTCTCAAGTTATAAGCTCCTCCGTCCATTGAACACTTATATCATAGGCTGTCACTAGAGACAAACAGATCAAACGTCAACGGGTCAAGGACATAGATATGAGGCTTGTCCGTAACAAATCAACTTTGAACAGTAAGGAATAAACACTTCTAACATATATTTACTTTTCAAAGTAGAAACGAGAGACGAAATCAGTGACAATGTCTGATCTTATTCTGCCAAACTAACTCCACTCATCCAGATTGATTCTCCCGCTTCTGTTAAATCAACAGTAAGTAAAGAAACAATATTCTGTAGATATGACCCCAAGAAAAACCTCGGTTTGATGCACAGTTTAGAAAGTTCTTGTTTGCAAAAGATTTTCTTTTGGTTGAATCCCTTCGCAATTTCTTTTCTCCCACAATAAAGAGAGCTGAGTTTTGATCCCACAATAAACTCCATGGATTAACTTAAATCTTGTTCCAATGCAACTTCCTTCCTGACTTTAAGCTAGCGTCTTAACAGCCAAAAATTCTCTTTCCCTCTATCCGCTCATCTGTCACTATAACAACGCGTCATCTGTAGCAGCAGAAAAGAATTTTGATCCCTCTGATCTTTGAACAAACGGACTGAACCTCAAATTTTGGGGAAAAAATCGATGGAATGGAGGCTGTTGTTGCATCCATTCACTGAGAAGCAATGATTGAAAGGATGTACCAGTACGTACAACCCAAATTCTCTAAGATAAAGTCATGCCATGTTTCATCGTGATACCTTGAAATTTGTCTGTTGTCCTCTACAAAATAATTCAAAACAGATATAAGACAGAATTATTGCCTATCATCACAGATCAGACAACGTAATTCTTTTTTATTTCCGAAGACTGTTGACAGAATGGGCCTGAACCCTACTCATTTCATGCAGAAAGTATGTTGAAACAGCTGCCGTGAAAATAGGTCCGTCAACAGCCAGCGAGGGATCCAGGGTAGAAATAATTTTGGAACCCCTTTAGGCAGGAGGAAAACGTCTCTGGCAACTATAAGCATATTTTTAGCGCCTTCAACTCCTATCTCACCCTCTCAAAAAATTTTTCCAGTTAATGCTGAGTTAATTTTATACTATAATTTTACAAGATTTCTCTGTTCATTTGATCTAATCTTATAAAGACCAAAAATTTACAATTATTTTTACGTATATTTTATCAATATACATTGGTTGGTATTGTTACTACCTTTTCCTAAAATACGCATCCGCACATTCCTCAACAACCTTTGGAGAGGTTACGTTAAGGGTCTGTCATAAAGATATTTATACTTCCCCCACCCCATCCCCAGTAATACGACCATAACGAAACAGTCTACAAAGCTTCTTCTTGCTCTCGTTGCTACTCTAGCTGACTAAAGTCTTGAGGTGATGCAGAGCCAAGAGTGCATGTGGGTCATTGAACCCCTGGGCTTTCAACTGTCTCGATGCACACCAGTCACTAACAATAGTTCAAAATTAGATTGATTCCCTTGTAAGCCCCGAGAATTGGCTGGCTATGCTTGGCTGGGAAGGCTACCATCAAGATAATGGTACCAGGAAACGTTATTGGCATCGTCCTTTCCACAAGAACTGTGCATGTTTTGAGATAGAGAAGAAGGATACGGCAAATCCAGAATCCCAATTTGTGCAACCGGATTACCATTACATGACAATTCAATCAACGAAAATGAGCTAGCATCTGGATTTGTTACTATGTTTCTAAGAAATTTACATCAAATATATGTCCTGTTTACTTCAGTACTGCCTTTAAGGGGTAGTTCGAAAGATTGAAAAAAGCGCAAATTGAACGCTTTACTGATCATCTCCTTTTCATAAACAATGCAGCATTAATCAACTTGCCTCTTACTTTACTTAACACTATGAAAACTATTCCTGTACGACTTCATTGGGTAGGAACCGCACTAAGGGCGAAAATTTAAGGTTTTAAGCGTTTTTGATTTTTATTTAGATTCTAGATATTCATAGTTCGAAATTTTTCCTTGTCTAAAGATCATGAATCGGGAACTTTTTCTCCCGTGTAGGATTTAGTTATGTCCAATTTTCACTTCCAGCATGTCGTTTTGAGCTTTGGGCTACCAATCTAATCAACTCTTGGCATATTCTGATACCCCCCCCCCCCTATATGGCAAGTTGCCTCACAACCATCAAACCATATTGGATATTTGTACAAATTTGTGAAAGGTGCTCGCTATCTATGCGTTTCAGGACTATATACGATGCTGCGATTTAATAGCGAATGTCTGACATCCAGCAAGACAACACAATTTAAACATAGGAAGAGATGTGGCGAATTTCAGGACTTTGTTTTCAAGGACTTTGTTTTCAATCTTTCTCTGTTTCGCTAATTAGTTACCGTTACCTTATTTCTTAACTGCCTGTATTGTTTCGTCTGTGTTTTGTATACTATTCGTAGCCATTAACGCCGTACGTCCCATTTTAACCCTATACTTTCTAATTTTACCTACGTGTTTTCTATTCTCTCTACTAGATCAGCTATTCTATCATAACTGTTTATTACCGTTTTGTTACTGTAATCTTTGTAATCAAATTATTGTAGTCATGCTATATAGCCTTGTTTGTTTGTAATTTTATAGTATCGATGTATATTGTCATGACGAGGACCGATCGAAAATCTTCGACAAAAAATGAAATTCGCCATATCTCTTTCTATGTTTAAATTCTGCAGTACGGATAATCTATTTAATAGAAGTTCCGAAATAATAGATTGCATGTTCGTCGTCTAATTCAATTTTTCTTTAGCTCCTGTGTCATTCATGGTATTATTACATGCTCTTGAAAAGCTATAAAGTTCCTGTTCACCTTCTGCTTCCATATTTGACCATGCTAGAACTTTATCAATATTATTAACTGTAGCTATTTCCTAATGATGATTCCTTAGAGGTTCTTCTAAGTCCTCTTTATGACGGTCGCATCAACTTTAATAGGCTGGGGTCTCCAGTATTTCCTGTTCATAGCCTCTCGAAACCAGATATTGTACTTTTTATCTGTCCATTCTTCTCTATCTTGTTATCCACTACCTCCTCGGTCTTCCCTATCGGCTTCGATATCTTGTTTTTCGCTTCATTAGTGCCTTCTCTAATTTGCTTCTCTTATCACGTGTCAAAAACAGTCAACCTTCCTCTTCTTAATGTCTTCCTTCAGACAACCACCATTCTCACTTACTCTTTTTAGCATCTTTCTGTTGGTGATGTGTGTGGTATTGGACATTAAAGGTCCTTTTTTTACTTGCATACAGAAATCTAGACCACACGTCACATCAAAACAATCTTTTTCTTACATCCAACCGCAAATCTCTAGTTGTTAATAGGCCTCGCATATTCGAAAATCCTTGTCTTTCTACCTCAGAGGCGTATTCTCCGACTGTGCTAGGCGTGCGCCGCACGCTCATAAATATAGAACCAAAAACATTTGTACGTTCTTTAATTATTTGCTAGTCTCTTCATTACATCAAATCTAAGTGTAGTAATGTGTTAATCAAGTTGCTTTTCTCCTCATTTGGTAGATTTGGAAATTCTTTTCAAATCCAAAGGCCACTCAATATCCTCATCTCTTTGTTCTGTCGCAGATCTGTATAGAAATAACACGCTAGGTTGCTCTGCTTTGTTGAAGTGTCTGTACAGCTTCTGTTGAGGCAAGGCGTGCTACGACGCTCAACGTCATTGAAAACAATAGAATCATAGG
>JAAAKL020001135.1:0-33003 GCA_010016065.2 Carybdea cf. marsupialis auct. non (Linnaeus, 1758)
ATTTCATGAACATATAAAAGAGAACTAACGCTTGTAGCTCTACGTTTGAATGGCCTACTGACATAATTTTCAAGATATCCCGGATCTGACGCACTCACGTTTCTGTAGTATCTCTTCAAAGGTTTAAGATATATTTAATAACGTACATTAGCATACAGAAGTATACATAAACAAAGCTAGTTTAAAGTTTACTGTTGAAAGAAATTCATGCAAAATCTTTCCCTTGACTTAATTTCATTGTACATTAAAATATCGATAGTGATTCCTTATTAAGAGCATCTCATCAATGAGACAGTCCATTTTTTCTTGCAAGTTCATCAATATTTGGATGTTCTTTGCAATATTGTTTGGTTATCTTATCGTGGCTTGTTTGGATGTGTCTACAAAATGACGAGGTGTTGCGGTGGTGTTCTTCTATCCCCTGGAACAGACACGAGGGACAACCTATGTCTTCTGAGTCACACCAAGGATATTTGAATTCGTTGCTAACACCTTGTTGGTTGACCATGGCGGGTTTTGGTTCTTTTGCAAAGAGAAAATCACGCAATTTACGGTTTGTTAAGACAGTTTAAAGATTTTTTTGTTGCCAAGACTATCCAGTTATTTTCGTAACACGTCCGCTGACTTTTGGTCTTTGAGAGGTTATACAATGAGTGTTGGTAGCTGACTATGGTCGATGGAAAAACTAGGATCATCTAACATAGATTTCAGCCTTTGACCTTCCGCATCATGTAGGTTCTTGGTTGATAAGAGACGATTCGTGTGATATAGAATTGTTTTTAGTAATATTTTGTTTTATCTGTGATCCAGGTAACTTTGAAAATGGAAAAGCAAACATCTGTAGGTTTTCTGTAAATATTGTATGTTTTCTGTAAAAACTAGCGGTCAGGTGTGGCCACTTTCAACATCTCCATGCCAAGTGGCTATATTTTGTAGTTACTTGCCAACTCCATAATGAAACTGATCGAAGTGTGGTGAGAATGCCCAAGCTTTGTGTACGTCTGGAATGTCAGAATCATATCATCTACATATTATCTTAATATATTAGGTAATTCATCTGCCCTCTCGTGATCCCCTTCCAGTGCACACAGGGAAGCGTTGTTTACTAAGGAGCCTAATCGGAAGCCCATGGTTCCTTCGTCTGTATTCTGGTATAAATCACCTTCAAACTGAAAGAGTAGTTCTCTTGTTAAGAGTTGAAGAAGAGTGACTTTGTCAAATTCGTGGATGCTCATGCTGCAATTTGAACCAATTGTCAACCAAATCTCTCTTGGCAAAGCATTTTGATGGTTTCATCCACAGAGATGTTTGCGTTCAAGGAAACTTTATCATGCAAAAGCAAGATTTCGACTTTATCCAACCTTATTTCTTTCATGTCAAAGGCAGTATAAATGTAGCAGTAAACAGATTGTCTACAGCAGTTGTAGCTTCTCAGCAAGTGATTTGGCGAGGGCGTAATTGTAAGTTCCCTTAAGCGCTGAGATAGGACACATAACTAAGGTTTTCGTACGATTCTTTAGGAGACAATAAAAGTGGGCCAGCCGGGAATCACTAACACAAAACTTGTAGGCAGTTGACAATTTTGTTTATTAAGTTCTTTCCCTTATTCTAGTTGAGAATTATAATGTTTCGGTGGCCATCCTCTTCTCTCGGTTTTTCAGAAATGACAGGGAGAAAATTTTGTTGTTGTTTGCTATAGATGCTGTAAGAAGTAAACATATGTATTTTGCTTTATCTATAACAACAACAACATTCGAGCCTTGATGATTATTTGTAAGTGCGAGAGTTGATACACTGCTCTTTGTATGGCTTTGGTTAGATTTGGACCTTTGCACTTGATGTATCTTAGAGCTATGGCAGATTTGTTGCGCTAAACCTTCAAACACGCTCTTTCACTTTGAGTTCACTTTGATTTCAACGATGGATGCATCATGCAAGAATGAAAACAAGGCAAGTCACAGTACTAATTTGTGAAAGACAGATAGTTAATAAGACAAGATCTTTTTAATGTAAGTATTGACATCAATCTCTCCGTAATCGAGTTTGGTAATTATGTTTCTATGGCTCTTTACAAGTCGATTGACGTGTTTTTTACGGAAAATATTTTGCTCTCAAGACACTCCTTCTTTACTTTTAATTGTCAATAAAACAATTGTTTTCCTATGGTTTCAATCAACAAAGTATAATCTAGTTTACAGTTACTTACACAGTATTCTTCTCTGTTATTATGCTCCTTTAGGTGCATCTTTGTTGGAAGATCGTATCACGAGCATTTTAAAAGAAGACATTGAGGATGAAAGAAGGGAACGTTTTGAATGGTAGGTTAATTAACCCTTAGTTGTACCTATATGGTTTAAATGGGGACATAGATGGTCATTGAGGAACTGTTTTATGATCAGAAATTATCATAGTTACACTTTTATATGTCAGTGCTAACAAGTCATTCCTACTCTGAACCGATATTGGCGAAACGTTTCATTATTTCTATGATTCATTTACGGTCTTTTATCCTTGTGAAAAGTTCATATTTAATGACAAACGTGTTCCAATCTTCAGACCATTCAGACATTAAAATTCTAAAGATGTTAAGAATCATTTTCTGACAACAGAGGGTTTGAAATGATAATTACAAATAGATACTGAGGAAATACCATCAGGCAAGAAACAACACATTTATAATAGCATACTTGTAGCTTAAAGCTTTTTCGAGCTTCTTCTCATCAGAGCTACACACGGCAAAAAATTTCAATAAACAATGATATTTTATTTATAATATGATCTGGTAAGCACAATACCCGGATACCCGTCCTCTTTCAGCTTTTGTACTATAGTATTTCTGTAACCTAATCAAACATTATTTACTATCTCATGTCTGTTTCTTATGTTTCTTCGTACATAAAGATCATATTGTAAATAAAAGAGCATTGCATACTCAAATATTTGCCGAGTGTGGCTCTGATGAGAAGCGGATCGAAATAACTTAAAGTTACAAGTATGCTATTATGAATGCATTGTTCCATGCCTGTTGGAAGTTCTACACTATCAATAATCAGTATCTGAGGAAATAGAAGAATATGTTACCAACAGGATTTAAACTCGTTATCCAAGCTTTAGCACCATGCGCTCTATCAACTGAGCTACGTCACCCCCGTAGACAACAGGATCCGTTTCTTTAGTCACCACGGTTTGGAAACCAGCCTCTATGCACCATGTGATGTGATCATGGAAGGGCTACCGCCAGGCCCATTATGTTGTCCACAGCCCATTCGAAGTGGCAACCGTTTATTGAGAAGGGTAAATTGGAAATGGTAAATTTAAATAGATAAAGAAAACAATGTCACCAACGAGATTCACAATCAATTCCACGGACACTGATTTGGTCACAACAACACTGATCTGGCTGTCAGAGTTTTGGTTGGTTACTATTAAAATACAGTTGGGTTTTACTTTCATTGCTCCCTTTTCAATTTCACATTCCGACGATTTTTACGCTGAGAAGTGTCAGACGAAAAAGACTATTCAAAAATGTCTCTTTGTTCTGAACCATAAACTATCATAATTTATCACCTGTGGTTCTGCAGCAGTAAGCCTATCAAATCGTCTCGCCCGATTAACTTGGATAATTACGAGGTAATGATATCTGTATAAAGTTATCAATCAAGTCTTTTTCTGATAGTCAGGCTAGTAACATACGATTACAGTTGCAATACCGAGCTCGCTGTAGTAGCTATATCATAATCCACTAGACGAGCAATACAAATGAACTAGTGCTACAGATGCTAGAAAGCACCAATCCTCAATTTTACTTGACAATTTCAGGATTAAAATACCCATTATAGCTATTGAGGTCCCTCATATTCTGGTCTTGACATCATCATTAGTGGATACTGAGTTACCTCCCATATATCTGAAACCATCATTTGCTTTCAGATCTGGCAAGTGAGAGAATTGTTCCCTTGCAGTAATATCTGATAAGTCTGTCTACTTTGCGTTGACTCATATTCATAAGCCTGATTGTGCTTTTTTCAAGACTGTAAAGTAATTATTATGTAGCAAACCAATGGTATCAGACTTAATATCAAGATTATCTATGTAACCTGCGTCTGTGATTTTAGTACATTGATGTATTAGCCTTTGTATTTTAAGCATGGGACCTAGTTCTCTGAATTTGTCCTGTGAACGTGGTAGAAAGTAGTCACAGTGTAAAAAGATTATAAATGAGGATAGAGTATCCTAAATGAGAGCTCCACCCATAGTCCCTAAGAAGTGTGTATCAACATCGAGTAAGCCTAATTTAGGTGGGTTTCTTTTTAATTTAGACGGCTGCTTGAAAAATCGATACAACTAAATCACTTGACACTGATGAAACAACTGAGTGCTACCAAATTTATGGGTTTTTTACAATAATCCTAACTCACTGCACTACATCATTGTACTGAAGTAGAATTTGTGCCCAACTTCAAAATAAAAAATTGGATTTTTTTAAAAAGTAATAACATATGCCAAACTATGGAAATTAGATATTCCCATGGAAACAAACTGTGGACTCGTTAGTTTAATGAGACTTTTTAGAAAATTTCTCATCGCGTCATTATGATAAAAGCGACAAAAAGTGACTTCATAAAAGGAAATAGTAAAAACTATGCTGAATAAATGTTGCGAGGGATGATTGAAAGATTAAAACGCTCTATATGTGTTTTTATAGGATAAAGTACTAACAGTAGGCGGAAATTGCGATGCGGAAATCAAAATGAGGCCTGACAAACAAAACCAGCTTTTCAAAATGGAAGAATTATTACCAACAACGGAAATATTTCCTTTCGTGTCGAATAGACATCCCTTCGGTGATGACTAAAACTAATCCTTTTTTACCGAAGTGACTCACTGACGCTGCAATAAGGCAATCAATATGATAGAATGCTTTACTTACTGTAACGGGCAAGGAGAACAAAGCAATTCTTGTTGAGAAAATAGGACTAGAAGATATTGTATGTTGATAACCGCAATGAGAAATAGACGATCCTGATTACTAACTGCTGAATGAACTAGCCTCTGTATACATAAGGTGCTGCAAACTGTTATACACACTAGCTTCAATACGCACTATTATAATATAATCCGGTAGTTGACAAAAATGAAGGAGAGCTAAAACGAAGATTATCACATGCGATATGGCTTTAATTTACAAAGCATTAAAAACTGTTAGTTAAGATGTCGGAGAATTTTCTTGCTTCAAGAACACTTTTACCGTTGTACAGGGTGGAATGCTCCATCCCATCTGATGCTAAATTTCTGGTTGTAAAGCACATTTCAAACAAAGTACTTTAACTGCTTTTCGACCAAAGGGTTTCGTTGTGAAGTGTAGGTGCATCACTCTGGTTAAGAACAACTTATATGACGCCAGTTTTCTACCATACAGCGAATCAGTGATACAGGTTTTGTTATTCATGGTACATACGCGTCAGTTATTTAGAACTCCGATAAAGTTAGCAATGAACATTTTGCGCCATGTCTTTGATTACATGGAAGAACTCAGCAAGCATCCAATCGTCACTAATAGTTATGTTGATTGCACCTCTTCAAGAGTCGTATGCATACTACATCATACACATAAAGTTCTTAGCATTAGGTGTCAAACAGTTATTTGCATTTAAAGTTTATAACTAAAATATAATAATGAAAACATATGAGAAACTAAACTCAAAGAGTTTCAAGCCATTTGTCGCAGTTTGTGATTCATACCGTTAATCTCTTTCGCATGATGGTGAATTTCTGATGATTTTAGCGAAACAATTTCCCAAAATATTATTACCCTGATTTAATTTCTTGGCTGAGCCCTCCTTATTTTACTATTTTATGATGTCTTACCCTTTCCATTGTGAGCTCTGCTCTATATTTTGAATCCTGATAAATTGCTTAAGCATTACTTACAATCTGGGTGAGTTAACTGTAGCTCACCCCCCTCCCCCCCAAAAAAAAGTACCGTAAACTTTAAGGAAAACTATTTTTAACAGTAACACCTCATAAATCCTATTTCGTACCTTTCTGTGGCCGGGATTTAACCATTGCTTTAAAATCCCTACTACCAATCATTAACGCTAACGGGGTTCTTGAATGCGTCAAGAGACAGCAAAATTGAAAATATTCCTTTTAAAATAAAAACAAGAGTTTTTTGAGCGGATGGCTTTTCCAAGTGGTATTGCCCTGATAAGCACCGTGAACTACAAGCCCATCTATTGCATATCCTCCTTTAAAACCTCAATGATTTCTAGAAAACTGATAAGCACGGCTATGGCATGGCATGGCCCGTTAAAAGCCGATCTTATGTGTTTATATTTATCAAATAATTTACATTTGAAGGAAATAAAATCATAGGTAACTATAACAAAGTTTACACTGATGATAGCAAACATTTCCCTTGTTTTAGTTTACTGTACTAAATATTGGTATTTTTATAATTTAACATGGTCAACACTTTAGACAAGACTGTAAAAAAAATTAACATATAAAAATATCCAAATAGAGAGAGAATCCCTTGGGAGGACCATATGATGCCATAGCCATTTCACTTTTGCACCTTCTTATTATAGTCATCGATAGTCATTGCTTTTTTTGCAAAACTTGACTTCCCCTCCACTTCTCCCAAAACTGAGCCCCATATTGAATCTGCTAGAGAGCAATATTTCATACAAAGATACAATCTAACTTTTATTTCAATTTCCACCTACAATAAAATGGCAACATACAATTAGTTGTAATCCTGTATAATCCCACATTGAGAGTCTGAACGGAAAGCTGCCATGTTAATTTTATCATTAGCATTTAGTCTCTTGCAGCAGACATGTGTTAAACCTCCGTTGTTTTCTTTCACAACGCACATTAAGTATTAGCTCTACTGGTTTTGAACAATTCGAAAGAATGTATGAAATTCTGAGTATTTGATTGGATATTTATAATAAAAAAACCTTAGACACAACATGAATGAGCAGTTTTAAAGCCCAAATACAGAATGTCCTCAAGAGTTTCATAGGCATATCAACTCTGATTGCTTTCAACATGGCCGACACCTCATTGGCGAGATGAAGTAAAAGACCTCTAGATCTCAAGGGTGTATCCAGCCAATCTGGGATCGGGGCTCTATTACTTTTGGTGAGGATGCGTGTTCATTTTCATTCCCTCTTCTGTTTTATTCAAATATGATAATGGCCTACGACATAGCGGAAGGGGGAGGGGGGGCGGATAGTAGAGGCTCAGGAGGAAGATGCGTCCCTTGCGCTTTGTGAGATTAGCAATTTATGAAACAACAGTCGTCGCTTTCTTTAAATGCAATATTAGTTTGACAACAATTTAATAAATAATAACTTTCTGATCCTACTGAGTGCAACTTGAGATACCAAATTAAAAGTTACACTACAAGTTTTTGATTTTTTAAAATAAGTCTACTTTTAGTCGGGCTTTAGGTCAGTATGAAATGATATATTTATTAGCATGAGTTGAATAAGTAACGAATAAAATCAGCAAAATCAAAACTTTCGTTTTATAGTATTAAATTTTGTTTAATAGTTAACTTACGTGACTCCATAAAAGAAACAATAGAGAGTGAGTTGAGCTAACATGTATGAATGGAGGATCTTAAAGTGTAAAAAGATATTGTACAAAGACTGCACTGCTGATTGGGTAATAGTAGTGGTCTCTGCCCCAAGGAAGGTACTTGCGGAAGGCAAGGAGTGCTTTCTTTGCTCTATTTTCAAGGTTTTTCAATATACATTTACACTGGAGGACTGTCTGGGAGATCATCTGGGATTTTCTTAAACACTCAAATACCGTTGAGAAGATTGGTTTGCTTTTGCTTCAGTTGTTTTACTCAGTAAGCATTTTGAAAGATCGTATTGAATAGTACAGTGTCTCTAATGCTGCTGAAATAGCTTTAGGATGCATTGAAAGCTTCTATGGAAATTGAATAGATATTTAAGTTATTCTTAATTTTTCTTTACATTAAATTTTCTATATGTTTACAGTAGCAGTAGCATAAAAAGAAAGAGTTATTACCTTTGCCTGAGCAACTCGGTTGCTATCTGTTACAGAATGGCACAAAATACTTAATAAACTTGTTTTGTTTTACGTCATTTAAAATAATTTTTTTTTTGCTTTCATTGCTTTGTGCTGTAAAATAATCTAATTTTGATTAATGATGCAAAGTAAATGCTGGCGATTTGCCATTTTCCGTGTTATAAACATACGTAAACTTCTGAAACTTAGTCATTGCGAAGGATTGCCATTAAAGTCTTCTGGGATCCGTATGCGAATCGCACTCTATGATAGTGACAACGCGCAATAATGTTGTTATAAAGCGTTTGAACCAAATCCTGAAAATATCAATAGGCAAAGGCTACTTTTTCTTGAGATTTACCTATTTAAAAAAATATAGAAATTTGTATTTCCTATCATAGTCTCCATAAGGGAGGAACGAACTTACTTGACGACTGAAGAGCAAATTACATTTGTTCATATTTGATCACAAACTAAACTTTTACTTTTTTATAAATGACTTCATAACCATTTGCTGTAAAAACATCAGAAAACAGATTTCAACAATTATATGACGAAATTCACTAAATTTTCTGATATCTTAATTTGCTATTCGAAAAAGAACATAGAGGAACATTTCATCGAAAATGGTAACTTGACAATTAATAAGTACAAATAAAGCTATCATATGATCGATCAATGTAGTTCTAGTCACAAGGAACCTTGCCTTTCTAAAGACTACTATCCTGGGTGTCCCCTTAGACCGTCGCCTACCATCACTCTACTAGACCTTACTCACACAAGTTCTTGACAGAAGTGTTTAGGAAGCCCTTTATTTATTAAACTATCAAAAATGATTTTCATTTGATAAATCTCAATTTCCTTTTTTGAATACCGACAATGTCATTCGTATGAAAATATGCTTCGATTGTAAATATTTATTCTTCATTTGCATTTGAATTTTGATGAAAAAGATGGATATCAAAAAATAGGACGATTATTTGTTCACACCATGTTAGAAAACGATGATTACATATTAAAATGGAGACCATTTAAAAATATTTTCGTCAAATTGTTTGCAAATGATGCTCAGAAATAGTCACCAACCCTTAATCTAACAGATCTTATCTACAGTTCATAATTTAACGTTGTTTAGGCCAATAGATTGGTTGTACCCAGATGCATAGAAGGGCTACATTGATTCTTAATATTATACTCTAAGTGCACACAATCTAGTATCGTATGGAGGCATAATATGAAGAGAAAATGCAATGCAATCACAGATTTAAATCATATTACAAAACAATTTATGTGCTTAATCAAACTAGTGTTTCAGTTTCTACTTTCTGTCTTAGCTTTGTAACAGATTAAATACGATTCGTAGTTAAACGTTATGCAAATCCAGTGATAAATAATTTGTACATTTGTTTTAACATAAAACACAGTGAGTCCATTGGAATGCAGCTAACTCAACAACTTGAATTGAAGATTGAAGCACATTTCTATTAACAATTATTTCCTTCCAAAATAATGTAAACTGTCAATGTTAAAGAGCTGTTTTTACAAAAATTACCAAATTGGAAGTCCGGAGGGGCTCAAATCCATATTGTCCATCTCTCATCGACTCCTCCCATGTAATAATATATCATCAAAATTTCAGACATCCCACAGTGTCCTCAGTGTTTACACAATAGACAATAAGTGTCAAAGAATGATCCATTGCTTTGATGATCGAGATTCTTTCATCGTACACAAATTAGTGTATTCATTCATGCTTATGTCTTCTCTCAAATACCATATTATGGTTCAAATCTATCCAGAAAGTAACATTTAGCATCACTCTGTTAATAATCCATGACGAATGTATATCAAATAACTTCTTGTGCATGTTTTATATAAAGAAAACCATACTCCTTCTTATCTGTATCATAACTATTATTAATAGGGTCTTTGGTCCGCTAGGAGAGTAATAGAGTAAGGATCGTGCATATAAATGTCAACATTTAAGAGGCAATAACAGATTTAGATAGAACGTTCTCATGGAGTCAAACCCGGTATTTTAGTCAAAGAAAACTTTGAATGTAGCAGAAAGCCTTAGCTGAAAAGTGATGCTATGAAAGCAATTGAGAGGCAATCGCTTACGTGATCAGTTACCCTTTAATGTAGCCTTTACCTGGTTATCAAGATTGATAGTTAGACCTCCCAGCAAAAGTTTTTGACTACCAACATAGCTGTAACTGGCTACATTAAAAACAAAATGACCTGATAATTTCATGTAAACTGAAAGGATTCCAAGGTATCCCGCTTCGTTATTCAGATTCCTCCAACCCGTTGTTGTTTCAGTGTCTGCAATGAGAGGGCATCCAGTCCTTTCGAACAAGCACAGATCGTCATTAGCGCTTCCAGAATACACTGTCTCACCTTCAAATATCATGTTTATATCCTGGACGTAGATATTTGTCACATCACAAGAACAATTGATTGCGTATCGTATAGATGCATCCATTATTGATGTTGGAGGGTCGGTCCATGCTACGCTGACGTCCATTTTACATAAACCAGGCCCATTATATCTGACAACTAAGCCATTTTCTTCGTAAAGCGTGCGATTCTGGTAATAACGAATACCGCTTACAATCTTTACAGAGAAAAGGCATAGCAAGCTGAACATACAGTTCATGTAGATCCATTTATCTACTCTCATACTCGTGTATATAATGTTGGTTTTGAGTTCCTGTTTGTGATAAACGAGTACAGATTTAAAAGTAAGAAACTCGCACGTCCAAGTGAATCTACTGATAATGGTACATTAACCGTGACGATGAAACAAAACCTCAATGCAGTTGTAATGAATAGTGTCTATTGTGTACAGCAGATCATCTCATGTCTTCTGAGTGTGCTTTTGGCTATAGCTGGAAGGAGCTTGTACAATTCGATGTTCAAATCAGTCGCTAACAGTAGTAGACTTTCTATCTTCTAAAACGCTCTAAGTGCTCAGATGTTTTGGACTTTTCCTCATTTTCGTTTAAAGAACTTTAAATGGAGAGATTTTGGGATTCAAACTTCCGATTTGTGACGCCACGATTAAAAACAACAACATATAAAAACACGCCAAGCCAACTCCCGAAATTTCTAATTTTCGGGGGATCTGTTACCGGGGGCTTCACAGGTGGATTTTTTTCTTTAGGGATTTTCTCCTTGAACCTAACATGAATGCGAGAAAAGTTTCAGTGGGTCTCTATTTACTTCAATTCAGTTTATAGCTTGTGACAGAAGTCTCGCGTGGTTTACGTCATATGCAGTGCAACAGATGAGAGCACTGTTGGTAGCACTGTAGATACCCTTGCAACTTAAAATAAAAAATACACAAAAGAGGAATCGAAGGTGATCTGGGGCATTGTCGAATAAAGGATTTGGCATAATCTCACGTCTTCCAAGTCGTCGGGGCTGTTGAAAATATCAGATCGTAATAGTGAAGTTTTCTAGGGGGCGAGGGTATAAATTTTCTTCCGTATAGTCTGTCACCCATGGTCACAGGGGTTAACAGTGATGAAATTGCTTAATACAGAACAAGTGATGCTGGTCACTAGACTGTAACAAATGGTTCCAAGTGGATTTCCCAATATGACGTCCACATTATGAGGTAGGGCGATTTTGGGATGTCCAAATAAAATTAGGTCTCACTTCTGAGGTTGTATTACGTTTGGAGAGGATTGCTCTTCCTTAAAATATAGGATAAAATAACAATAACAATCATGCATGGAGGTCATAGTAAGCACAAAATTCACTTTAAGAATACACTAAGATTTTCCTTGGTTTTAGACTTTTAACAAAAACTCTGTTTTCCAGGTCTTGCAAATGCATTAGTAGATACATTGCTGCTTCTTCAGGGATTTCTACAGCTGTTTATTCCTATAAACTGCATCCTTGTCACCCCTTGTAAGGGACTTTGAGGACATAAATGTCCCTCAATTAACATCACTGCAAGGCCATAGCATAGTTAGACAGGATATGTTTAATCTGTCCTCAATTTTCTTACCGACACTTATAATCATCTACGATGCTCCATCATACAGGTTTCCTCGGAAAGATATTACACATGTGGTTGCAATAAAAAAGCTTATCCGTCATGTACTTCATTTTCAGATCTTATTTCAGCTCAACTTTCTGTCCATTGCTTCTTCCTCCCATTTAATCATCCGATCGTGATTATTTCATCTTTGACACCTTTAACACAGTCTATTACTGCCTTACTGCGCTCTCTTTGTGTCGTCGTCTTTAAAACTTTGAACGAATTGCAAACAAAGCCGTTCGACCACTATGAGTCTGATCGCACTATGTTCTGATATTCAAGTGATACAATTGTGTCATCAGGTTTATTTTCTTCGTGTTACTATCTTGTTGTGTTTACTGCTGAAAGACTATCTCTATTCTGGCAATCCCAAGACTTTCTCCCAAAATCGTTGTAGGCACTTTAACCTACAATTGCACCTCCCACTGCGGAGAACAAATATGGGACAGAAAAGATTATCGCACCTTGGACCTCAAATATGGAACAGATTACCAACTGAGCTAAAGTCCACGAACAAAGTCAACACGTTTAGACATAAACTAAAAGAAAGTTTTTTAAAAAATATCAGGAAGGAAGGAGATAACATATATGTGTTCTATTAGGTTGTTAGTGGTCAAGGGCCGATATAAGAGTGGTACGGGGTGGGTGTTTTGTGTTTCCAAATCCTATTTTGATACTCCTTTCATCAATTTACACATGTCTAAGGGGATAATCATGGAAATAAGGCTAATGGGACCTTATAACGTTATCCCTGCCATTTTAAATTGAAGGTGTTTTATATTGATTAGAAAGTAGCTTTTATCTCTTGACATATTATTGTAGCTGTTTTTAGCCTAGTCAATGTTATTTTAATGGACATTTTTAAATTGTACTTTTTAATTTCATGGCAAATAAATACATACATACATACATACATACAAACATACATACATACAAACATACATACATACATACATACATACATACATACATACATACATACATACATACAGATTTCTACTGGTAAGTAAAAGATCCTTTCTGTCTGGTCAGTGCTGAATTGTTAATTGCATGAGGTAAGCCTAAGAAATTTCTGACAAAACTCCACCTATCTGTTCCATGATCTCCAATCTAGACAAAACCAAGTCATATATTTCATAAGGATCACGCAAAGTCAGTATTTATGCCAAATTGCGGACACCAGATCTTGTATTTGCTTAGACGTTCAAATTCAGCAATTACATTCAAGTCATCATCAGCTTCCTTATAAATTTCAATCCCTCGAGTTTCAGTCCAATTATACAAGGTGCAGCGTACCAACACCCGAGATCGTCGCTGGCTACTTCATTATTGTTGGCGGCCATTCATCACATATCAAATATTACTTGTAACTGATGTCCTCAAAAATTTATTTACCCAAGAGATTTCTTCCCATTAAAAGTCAACTGTGACAAAGTAATTAAAGCACCCAGTCTTAACACTTTTTGCATAGTAACGTGATATCTGGTAGTCAACTGCACGTTATTAATAAACGCTTTTGCTACTTTATTTAGCAGACTGCGTTTTAAATATAATTTCTATGATCAAGACTTTCACGCCTTAAATAGAAAAGGCTTTATCATCTTCTGAGCTTCCTTTAAATCACATTGCAGCTCAGTAGTTTTCTGTAATTTTTGTCTTTAGTTAGAAAGTGAGCTGGAACTGATTTAATTTGTGAAACTGTCATAGAATTTCAGAACAATCGGCCAACTCGTTCATGAGATGCTAGAGATGTCAACATTTATATCTTTCTGGATTTGTAATGACCCTAAATTACATGCAGAAGTTGTACTTTACCATTCTTCACGTGACCATTTACTACGGCAGATACCTGACGGAATACTTTGCCTAATTTTGTTCCCATAGGGGTTCGAATAAAATTGATATTTTGGTCCTTCGGAAACAAGGCCATTTTACTATGTTTTGTATATTAACCATCTATGCTCTATAACAATCATATACGAATACTGTTGTTCTGGGAATTAATGATTTTGTTTTAATTTTTGTTCTAGGTATATTCGAGTTTTTTGTCGGGAGTTATTCCTTGATAGATCTGAAAGCAGTGAAAAGTCATTTTGGTTGTATCAAATAATTGGAAACCAGACTTCTAAAGATCAAGCTAGATTACTTTACATTATATTTGGACCTCAGGTCTATGATATAGGTAAGTATTTATCGGGTTATTTTTGCTTACAATTACTTAGTTGGTTGCTGTTGGAATCCCACTTCATTCTTGCCAGAGGTAGCCCCTCATATATAATATCCTAAGTTTAGATTGCTAATCCACTCAATCATTCTACAGCTACCTTTATTTTCCATTTGTACAACTCTTTTCGATGCAGTCAACACTAGGCGCTATAATTTACATTTCCAAAACCTTATATTTTTATGCTTCTTTGCTTCACTGCCTCAGATATGTGTTCCTCCTTCCAGCTTCCTTCGTACTGATGTTGGCAAGGGACCAGTACAAGTAATTAGTTATCCCTTAAAGAGGTCAGCATCAAATGTCCTCCTTTTGATTCCCATAAGTTCTCAGCAAAAGTTAAGCTTGCAGTGGCCTTTTTGGTTAACCATTCAGTTCTACAGACACTGATTGCTCAAAACAACACCAATCTGGCAGGCAGAGTTCTGATTGGCTACATTTAAAACACAGTTGGGTAAAGTTTCATTGATAATTTCTCCACTTCAATTCTGAGGATTTTGTACTCCGAGAAGTGTCAGACCAAAAAAGATTTTCTGTACTTAAATGTTTTCGCTATTCCGTGCATTTCTAGTGTGCATGTGCAGTTTAGAGTTTAAACAAGAAATTAAAGAGAGTAGCTGTTTGGCAAATACAGTAAGCTGTTCACATTGAATATTAAGTAGAACGTAAAATCTACAATCATTCAAAGTAAATCCGTCAAGCTACTAGCTTTTATAATTGACTGCAAGCCCCAAGCTTACAACAATAGATTACGTCGCAGACTACCATAAGGATAAGAATAATACTACCTGTTATATTATGTGGTCTTAAATTGACTTTGATAACTGTGACGTACGGTCTGTGTATTTATCAAGCAGTTGACCACAGTCGTCCTTTATATTTTAGGTGAAAATTGGTTGTAGCGTAGCGCAGCATAGTGCCGACATATTACACTCTGTTACAATCTCCAAATATTTGTTTAGTTTAGGATATAAATATATAAGTTGAGAATATATATCATACTTTAAAAAGTTGATAATAGCACAAATCAAAGTGACGAGTAATGCTACCTTGGCAAAGAGAAGATTAGGCATCACAATGGCTCAAATTTGTCCGTAAAATTTTCAAAATTACAACTATTTTGGTTTGGGTATCCATATTCTATTACAAAGAAAGGACATATTTCTATTGAGTTGCAATTTGCGTAGAAAAATTTTCAAAAGTGTTTCCAAGAGTAGCCTTACTTTCAATAGAAAAGACTGCCTTCTAGGAACTTTTGACGTAGCATGTACGCACTTGTACCGATACATTTGGATATTGTAAAAACGAATTTCATATTATCAATTTTAACTTTTCTCATGCCTTTTTCTATACTTTTTTAGAAACTAAAGAATTTTACATTGATTGGAGAGCTTTCCTTGATGATACGGCACCTGTATCAGATCTCGAAGATCTAGCTGGCACTCTACATTGTATCTCAAACGATGATAAGGGGAAATGGACCTCAAGACAAATCATGAAACTTTTTGATGCGATGATAGGTGAGTCAGCTTTTATTATGTAGCTTTACATATACATTTTTTTTGCTACTTCTATGTTGGTGGTAGTTTGTAATGTTAAGTTAGATAGTAAAGCTATCAGGCTGGTAAGACTGTAAATTTCAGTGTCGCAGGACATATACTCTTGCTTTCCATAGATAAACTATATGTAAACACCAGATCAAGTAATATCTGAACGACAGCGAAACTATTCTGTAAATGCATCATCCTTGTAAAGAAGAAGATTTGTAAACAAACGATAGCAACAAGGATATCCAGCTGTACCAATAATGTCAAACTAAAATAAATCATGAATAAATTCTTACATCGCAACAGCACGATATGTTTTAGGCGTAGAAACTGGTCTCTTTTTATATCAAAGTATGTGTATATGTGTATATCTATATATATGTAAACATAGATCACAAGCCAACCCTTATTCTGTGTTGTGCCAGTTATTCCTATCTTATTTTTAGTACATTAAAATATAAGAAGAAAGAATGTCTAAGTATTAAATTTTAATCCTTATTATAACGCAAACCATAAGATTTACATGTTTTGTAGTTGCAAGCTTAAAATACAAAGTCTGTGCCCTGTATGATAAACAGCAACGAAGAGAAACCATCAGCTTCAAATTTTAGTTTCTACTTGTGTTGTGTAATAAATACTTTATGTTAGTGTAAGTTGTAATATAGTAAGTCATAATGTGGGTACTTTCTCATTATTAAACAATATTATTTTGTTTGTTTAAGAATTTCCTACTAGATGGAACGTTGAGAATGTCTCAAAGCTGTTAACGATGGCAGGAGAGAAAATGATGTACGAAGTCATTGACAAAGTAGCTGTTAAAGGAAAATTCCATGAGTTAGCAGTAGGACTTTATCACATTTGGCAGGTAAGAAGACACTTTTGCTTAGTTCATATATATATATACGTAGATACAGGGCCAGCCTGACAGAAAGTTTTGTTTATAAGTCAGACGTGTCGGTAAAGAACAATGGGGAAAGCAAGGTATACTATTTTGTTTCATAGGGAGAGTTTAAGACCCGGTACCGTAATCATTGTAAGTTGTTTAGGAACTCAGTTTACCCTAAGGAGACCCAATTATCCAGTTTTATCTGGGATCTCAAATCTAAGTGCAAAGAGTTTGAAATTAGCTGGTCTATTGTGAAACAAGTCCCAAAATACCACTGAGGTCGTGCCATATGCCATTTGTGTCTCGAGGAGAAACTTTGTCTTCTCAAAGCCGATAAAACAACACTTCTGAACGGAATTGTTGTCAAAGTGCCGACATGGGAGTCATTTTCGAGTAGGAAATGTGAATTAATCAGTTGAGTTTTTAAGTAATATCAGTAGCCTTAACGATCGTTAAGACGCCTTCAAAACTCTCATAAATCTTGTTTTCTCTTGCCGTAAAGTTTGATACATGTATAAATATATATGTAAACATCATTGTTTCCAGTATCACGAAAGCGCCTTTAGTGTGATGATGGATTTTGAGTCCGGCATGATTGCTGCTTTTAAAGAGGTGTACACAGGCGTTCCCGTCATCGGGTATCATTTTTATTTGTCAAAGAACATATTCAAACGAATTTAAGAACCGGGCTTACAAATCAGCTACAACAACAATCCCGTATTTCGAATTAACGTGCGGATGTTGATGGCAATTGCGTTTGCCCCTGTAGGTGGCACGATTGCTGCTTTCACAACCTTGTGCAATGTCTGTGGCCCCCTAGAGCACCCTCTGCTCGACTACGTCGAAACCAGCTACATTGGCGAAATACGTTGGGCCATCGGCTGCCTCCCCGATTCGCCCACGAAATGTGGAATATGCATGGACGCGTGACAGGTGACTTACCTCGAACCAATAACCATTAGGAGGGTTGGCACAACCGTTTTAAAGCATCGGTGGATCAAGCACCTCCAACCATCTGGAAACTTATTTACATGCTCTGCCAGGAATCAACCCATAAAGACATGATAAGGGCGCAGATTGCGAGTGGTTCTAATCCTCCACCTCAGAAACGTGTCTACAGGGAAGTTATCAATCGTATTCGAAATGTTCTGCAAAATTACCAACCAGCGAATGTCTTGCAATTTCTGGAGGGTATATCTCACAATATGCTGAATCAATGGCAGTGTACAATGAAACATTTATCGCCGCGGACATTGTACAATCAGTTTTAGTTTTTTTCGCAGTGGTATAGTTTGTTTTCAACATCAATATCAACATCAATATCTGTGCATGGGTTTCTAAAATGTGTTAAAGCTTTGACAACATTTTATTCTTTTTATAATTTTCTCGTTGTACTCATTCGTCACAGGCTTTAGCGGGGAAGTCAAATTTTGTCCTACGTTGATTTATCTGCATGCCAGGAAACTGTATGGATATTAATCAAGTTCATACAAGGTGCCCAACAAACCCTGGAAACAACCGAAATGTCCACTCGGGGATGTGTCCGGTCGGGGATGCGTCCGTTCGGGAAAATGTCCGTACGGGGATTTTTCCGGTCGGGGATTTTTCCGGTCGGGGATGTGTCCGTCGGGGATGTGTCTGGATACGAAGTTGTTCAAAACTCGACTTGCGATAGGGGTATCATTAAACTGAATTAGAGCCATCATCCCGAGACATCACAACCTTCATAACACGTTACGGATTGCGCTGATGCAAATGTTTACTATTCGGTATCGCATTTGCACCAGAAATGAATCAGCACATTATTCAGAAATAGCTTCAACGGTGCACATAACATCTCTGATGATGCTATTGTGTATGACAGGAGTCATTCTGGCAGTAACGGTAATTTGGAACATGCTGTACAGCAATTGAATGAAAAAGGGCCAACACTTCACCGCGAAAAATGCCTTTTGCTACAAATCAATTAATTTTTCTTGTCTTGTCACCTCCGACAAAGAAATTTGCGCTGACCAAGCCAAGATAGATGAAATTCGAAAAGCACCTACTCCTTCCAATGCTGCTGAAGTACACTCCTTCCTTTGGCTGGTAAACTACTGTGCTTCCTTTATCCTAAGCTTCTCTACCTCTCCAAGTCTTTGCATGAATTTATTCCACAGCATTCAACATGGCACTAGTCTGGAGATCAACAATAGGCATTTCAAACAGTCCTGATTTCCTCCAATTGTACAACTTCTCACTATCATTATTTTGCTGCAACACAACTGACAGTTGACACAAGTCCTGTTGGACTTGGCGTTGTTTTATAACAGGCACAAAAAGGTGTTCGGATCGCATATGCCAGACGCAGCCTGACAAGAGTTAATCGCTATTACTCTCAAGCAGAAAAAGAAGCTCTGTTGATGTCGATTGGGACTATGGACGCTTCAATCTTCATCTAAATGACAAAGCTTTTGATCTCCATGCAGATAACAAACCGCTGGAAATCATCTAGAGCCCCAAAGATAAACGTCCAGCTTGGATTGTAGGTTGGGATCTACGTCTTCAGTTTTTTTAGAGCTATCCATTTAACTGCTGTTAATGATCCTGTTGATGCATTATCATGTCTACCTTTGCCCTAGGCTTTTCCAAAGGGATCTTCAAAGACAAAAGAATTCATCAATTCTCTAATATCACATTACTTCCTACGGCCATAACACTTCAGCAATTGTATATCAGAGAATCGCATATAGAATCAAAAGATTGAAAACAAAGATTACCCATACTTCTTCAACTTTGTCCGGTCACCACTAAAGTATCTCCTTCTGAACTTTTCCTTGAAGGAAAAGAACAAACCAAATGGATGTTTCCTGTGATTTACCTCAAACTTCTCATACCATTGCCATTGATAACGATTACAAACACAAAATGAAAAACATTGCTTGTGATGATCAAAGACAACATGCACAGAAATCATTAATTATGCCTGGAGATTATGTTCTTAAACGCCAAACTAAAACTAATAAGTTGTCTTCGACCCTGCTCCTTACAACGTTCTCCTAACGAAAGGCTCTTATTTGATTATTCGAACTCCTAATATTCCTCCTATAATACGTAACATCACATTTACAATTTAAAGAGACTTTCTACTTCCCAAATACAATCAGATGACTCAGGTTATGTTGATAATTTCCTTGTATCTTCTCCTTTTGCAGACATCACTTCGATCAACATACGGTCACACCCTGCATAATTGAATAATTTTGTTGAATTAATTTCATAGAAACTAGACATCTTATTCAAAGAGGGCAGAGATATAGTATCGATCTACACTGATTCATTATTTACATTGTTATGCATATTATCTTCGCGTTACATTTTTTGGTTGTTATGTAAATAAAGGAATATAGAGTAACGGCGTACATATAAGCAAGCTTCACTGCTGCTTATACTTGAACCCACAATACTATAGGCTACGTGTTCTTATGGGTTATATCTTGTTCTCAAATATTTACATCTTCTGGAATATTTAAACAATGAGGTAAAAATTAAAACATTCGCAGCAAAGAATAACTCAATTCCGTCATGTGCTCCAATACTACGTACAGCTCAACTAAAAGCTCAAACTTCCTAGCTTTTTTATGTCTTCAGTACATCAACTCAATTTTTCATTTTAACATAAACGAGATCAAACAGGTATTTTCATTACGTTGACTAAAAGAAGTAAGCTTCCTTTTCAGCAATGGTTGTAAGGATATAACTTGTAAAGGTAAAGGAAGTCCCAGATTCTGCAACAGTATTCCGAGGTGTGACGTGGCAGAGAATCCGTAGACTCATCATTGTCAGACACTAAAACAAGGGGCGGGGTCGCAAGGAGCAATACCCCAGAGTTTAAAATGCCTCCAAATATAACTTTGTAAGAAAGTACACTAGTCACGATCACTAGCTCAATATCAAATGTATGCCTAATAAAATTGGTTGGTTGCGCTCTTTGTAATAGTGGCCATTACCTTACCTCGTTGCCTTCTAAAGTATCTCTCTATGAACAGAGCCAATTCAATGTTTATTTTTACAATGTAAATGGTAGACAAAACAAATAATTTTGCAAATGCATAAAAATATATTGTCATCAAGATTTTCACCACCGTAGATGGAAGTTCATTGAAAAATTTCACTCAAATAGTTTTCAGGTCAATAAAAGTTTTCTTGCTATGTGTTTCTTTGCTGAACACAAGTATTTGGAAACACAGAAAACTTGATAGAGTTGTGAATTGTCTTGCTGAACCCCTTTGTAAGCTGTGCTTATTATCTACTTGCGAGAAGAAAGTGTTGTGTTTCTTCAATTCCAATTATTGCTGGCTTTTTCAATTACTTCAAGCCTCCAACATATAAAATCCATTTTTTGTGCAAGTAGTTCCTACGTCGACAGGCGTTACACTTTTTCGTTAAACATCATCATGTGTATGTATTCTTTCTTGGTCATAGAAAGTAACCTCTGCTTTAATGGTGATGTTTATCAGAAACGTTTTAGTCTCAATAGTCTCAAATAGTAATAATAACCTTTTATCCGAGTCTTATTTCTTTGTCTTTCAGTTTAGTATATCAGATGACAGATTTACAACTTGTACATCGGATGACAGCCCTTGGTTCCTTTCTTTGTTAAAACACCTTACATCACTGAAACTGAGGAAAAGAAAATCCTATGAATTCTTTGACTATCTACTGTCCACATTTGAAGATAATGTTGTTCTTGACATCTTAGAACGTCGATATACAACAGGTGAGTGAAACATCCGAATAGATCACTTGAAGAGTGAAAATATAAAGGATAACTGTCACTTACAAAGAAGTGCATAATACCTTAGTTTACGGGTGAAATATATGCAACATAAAATATGGCAATTCGCTTCTACTGAATTTTTCACGATGTATGAAATCCCCGATATAGTGACACAATCCCCTAGGGCGTAATGTCTACTATATAGATGATATAAGACAAGATTGAAAAGTCAAAGTTTAAATGAAATAACTACGCGTTTCCCTTACGCTTCACCCTTGAGTGTGGGCTATGAAACTCGTACATTTATCGTTATGAATCTCTCGAAAATCATTTTCACTGAGTCATATTTCAGTTATACTATCCACTGTATGACATATTTTCATGAATAAGATAAATCTTTGCAATGAATAATTGATTTTTCCTCTGTAATACACTTCAAAAACCAGGTCAGTTGACACCGGTTTAATAATATACTTCAAGGTCTATCCGCTATTTCGTCATTGTTTATCAGCATGGATTCACCGGTCACATCTACCTTTCTACGCCAATTAATCTAAGGAAAATTCTCAATGATGATGTAACTTTGAGGGGTACTTTATCCATTTCGGCACAAAGCACAGCAAGCATCGTACTGCATGATCTTTTAAACAGTTGAGCCCTCTTATTAACCCGTACAAGATACAACCGTTAACCTATATGAGTTACTCCGACAAAAGAGACCTTAACATAATTTAGTTGCACGTGGACCCCCTTTAAGCATCACTCCTTACACTCTACACAAGTAGATCCGATGTTTACCATTGATTCTGGATTTTTTTATGGCACTGAATAATCATTCAATAGTAAAACTAGATTTTAGTTGATTTTAAGAGTAAAAGGTATAAAAGGGAGAATGGGTACAGATACTTCAGTTTATAATCTTGTCTTCGCCCTTTGGCAGGGAGAGCTGACAAAGTGCGGGAAAGTTTGTACTCATTTGCTACTCAATCCCGGTTTTCATATCGGAATGTATTCTGTTTTTACTCCTTAGATTCAGACTCAGAAGAAACAGAAGATTCACTCAAAGATACACTGAAGCCACTCACATTCCTCTTAAGAACACTCCTGACTAAATTTTTGTCTAATTGATGCTAGGGCAACTCTTTATACTGTAGGACTTATGGCTTGTAATTCCAGGAATACCATCAAAATCTCTCAATTGTCTGTTGGACAGCATACAGAAAGCGGAAAAAATCTTGTTTGCCACGAAAAATTGTTGAAAGGAGATGACTCACTTTTACAAACGACACAACTGATCAAATTATTAAGCAAGTAAAACATCTGAAGTATTGACACTCCTACGATGTAGGAGGTACACTTTCATACATTTTCTTACTCAATGGACGTAAGACATTTATCTCAGATAAGAGCTTTAGTAGTAAACATATTCAACATACAAGAAAGTCGTGACCTCTTAATTTCTTTTAAATGTTTAAGAAACTCATAACTTTACGTCTCTTAACCATCATAATATCTTTGTGGTCCTAAAAATGAGTATACAAGTTTGTAATGGCCCTAAGGAGGCCACACCAGAACTGCTTTAAGAAAGTACGAAAAAAATTACTCTGCTAAGATTTCCCTGTATCAATTTAGTTCAAATAATTATTTACTAGCACTTCAGATTTTAAGGGCCGAGGCTCGAAGAAAGTAGGCATAATGGAAAAATAGCGCATGATACTACACCTACAGTTACAGAAATTTCCCTTCCATCTGATTGAATTATGCCGGTTATATGCTTGCAGTAACTGTAAGCTATGAAAAATCTTACAGATTATGTGAAGATTACGACATTCTATTATTTGAACTCCCACCCCACATGCAAATAAAGTAGGAATAATATCCCTTTACTGTCACAAAACGTTATGCTTTATCTATATTAGAATGCCATAAACACACATCTTAAAAAATGAAATATGCTGGTAAAAGAAGAGCGCCGAAAAAGTTTTCTACCATGAACTATATGTTATGTTATCACGCTTATCAAGTCCTACGCTTTCTAACAATAACAGGGCAAAGCAACTGTAATCTGACATTAAAGTTATGCAGACAATCACATCTGATTATGACACTTTTAAGTATATGCACGGTTGTCCCTATACAGCTGTATCTGTGAACTGAAACTCTATATTTAAGAATTCATTAAATGTTTTATGTTAATGCAATTTATTGATCAATGAAAGATGTATTATACAATATTTCTCAATAATGCCTTAGACATTTTAATGCATTGTACAATGCTAGTTTTATCTAAAATTGAAATATCTCAATGAATTCCATTCACACAAAGTGATTTTGATCTTTGTCGGTATTTCTGATTGTCTTCTTTTATTGTCTTCTTCCAATTTGAATAACAGCTACTAAATCATGATTTTATTGCTGATATTTTACTTTCCTGTTAACGAATGGTGATGTGCTCTGCATTCTCTATTTTACACGTCTGTTCTCCTACCTTTCATTCTAAGCGCTGTTAACGACTCGCTTCCTTTCGAATGGTTCATAAAGGACCACGACTGGCTTTGGGCAAAATCAATCGCGAAACGCAGGACATTATCATGTTTCTGTCAGGCTCACCCTTCCGTTTAGACTTGAAATTATCATTGTCTTCGTCAGAATTGAAGGATATCTCTGAAAGCAGACTTACTATTGTTTTATTTGGCAAAAGCCGGAACAGTGATGTCACATTTAACACAGGCACGCCAAATGCGTTTATTTTTGCAGGAAAGCTCAATCATCGCATCAGTAGTTAACGATTGGAATTATTTAGTGCCTTATTTAGCTTGAATATGTACCATAATCTTAAAAACCACTTAGAATCGACTTTTAATAGATTTTGACAGCGTGCATAGAGAATCACTTTGGAAAATTGTAAAACTCGGTAAAATCCTTGAGTCCTTCGTGAATGTATTATAAAGTCCATATGAAAAACTCATCTTACTGTATTCAAACAGAATTCATGTACACAGATTCATGTGATATTGTCACTGGTTTTTGACAAGGATGTGTCTTATTACCCCATGCTGTATTTCCTTGTCGTTACTTTTCTGCTGCAAATAACATTGTCCAAGAGCCTACAAGGTATCAGATGGGGACCAAAGACTTCGAGTTTGCAGACGACATTGCTGCCCTATCGGAGTCAAGAGAAGAAATTTAGGAGTTTTCCTCCGATCTGGACAAAGAAGTACGCAAAGTCAGGCTTTGTTTCAGTTCTGAAAAGATCAAAGTCATGCAGATCAAGTTCTCCAATCTGCCATTATACGGTTTATAGACTGTCGAGGGTGCTAAAGTGCTCACGTAGCTTGAAAGTGTAATCAGTAGTGATGGAATTAAAAAGAAGTCACACGATTTGAAGAGTATCTGCAACATTTAAGAGTTTACAAAACATTATGGTGATAACAGCAATAACCCTATCGGTGTGAAATTTAATCTTTTAGACTCCATCAAACTCTCAACCACCCTATACGGTAACGAAACATAGAAACTATCCACTAAAGCAACAAAGAATTTTGACTTCTTCGTTTCCGAAGCAATTTTGAGATGATGAGTGACGATTAAAAATAATTCGCAAAGTATGAGGGGCTACTAAGACAGTGTACAGCCTTGTTTTCACGTATCCGATGTTAGATTTTTGAAGTCCTTTATTAACATACGATTTTTCCTTTGCATGCTTCTGCCATGAGTCATTCTTCTAGGCTTGAACGGAGGCAAAATTCACGTCTTTTTACCAGGCAAAATCGGAATCGAAGAAGTTAAGTGATGCTATTAACAACTTTTACGTAGTCAGACATTTAGGTCATTAACCATTTAGCTTAGGTCGAAGGATACTTTGGAGGCACCCAAGCAGACTACCATTCCTTCCCCAGAGGTATGAAGTTCAGGTGTCTGAAATTTTAAAAAATTTAGATTAATGCTTGTCACCATAAAGATGATTTGAACATAGGTATATCATGAGTCGTAACTAGGGGTAAGTGGTTAGTACCTTAGCCTACGTAATGTTACGTACAAATCTACTGAATTGAGTTGTCCCTCTCCCTACTTTAAAATTCAATCCTATGCCCTTGAAGGCCATTAGAACCGTCTTAGAAATTGCAGTCTAACAGACAGACAGAAAGGGAGAATGCAGTTTCAGATGGTTGTCTTTGACGTTGTCTTACACGTTCTATTCCCCTCCTACGACACCTTTAATTATGTATATTACAACAAAAATACAATTCAAACATGCAATAGAAAGTAAATAGCTTATTATGATGACAGAAGTGAAAATGAGAGAAAAGGTTCAAACACGTCACACTAACGTATTACACTAACAAGTTACAAAAAAGCAACCACCTCAACCAAGCATTTAAACTGGTAAAAAAAAACAGTATTTGAAAATAAAGTATAAAATGTAATTGCTACAGGGCAGTAGTAAAAGTTTGATACCATTTATCACCTGCTTAGATTTATGAATTTACATCGGGACTCTATACTACATATCTCCTCCCTAGCAGAATGATGAGTAAAGAGAGGTGAGGGCAAAAAAGGAATTAGGTATGAAATTTTTATCTTTTTGCCCCACTATTCTGAAATTCTGAATCCCTAATAGCATGAACTGTCACCATTCTTTAAGGTTTTACGTCTGTTTTGCCCCTAGTACACCAATGGATGTGTCAAAAAACAGTAACGCTACAACATAATAACCCACTCACACCCAATGTAAGAAAGTATTGTCCATGTTTGCTATACTACATAAAAAAGAACTTATGAAAGGGATGAGTGATCTGCAGCTAACCACAACCTAGCATGGTCTTAGTCTACATGAGTAATGAAATGCTCTGTGTAACCGGAACGGAGTGACCAGGTATGTTAAGGAGGAGGGGGAAGGGGCGTGATGTTAGATGATGATGCAAATAATAACTTTCAGATGAACGTAGATCCTTTAGATATAAAACCATTGCAAACACGAATAGGTGTGTTTCGAAAAGAAAAACAGTGTTTTCAGAACAGTTTAATTACTTCATCATTTGAGGAAGAAGCATGGCGTAGTGGTCTCTGTCAATACTTTACTGTCACATATAAAGTGATAATTATGATCAAAATGTCGTATTCACCTCCAAATCTAATTTTAGTCTCTCAATGGACAAACATCAGTTCAAGTATCAAGTTCATTACAATGCTCCCCTCGTGAGACCTTGTATTGACAATTATCCATCAAGATCTTTATTTTCGAAGTTTTCTTTTCATTCGTTTTATGGATCAACCATCATTTTTGTCTCTAAAATTGTATGATAGAAACATAAAGTGGGCAATGAATTTCAAACCTATTTAATGATATTTGCAAGAAAGAATCATATTGCTTAATGAGTGATATTAATCATGAATTATTTATAAGATAAATGAGCAAGTTAGTTATCAAAACCAGCCACAGCCTTACTTTCTCTAGTTCTAATAGGCAGTTAAAAACATTGACATTGTCAATTTAAAGGATGCAAAATTCCAGGATTGCACCATTTAGTGCTTTCAATGGTAGAACTGCTGGCCTGAAAATGCCCATGAAAAGAATCCTTCTATTACAATGGCTGCAGTCATCTGTGTATATTGGGTTACTGCAGTAGCAGCCTTAAAAATCTTAACTCAAATTGATCAAAGACAGTGACAACAAGAAACATTGACACTACAATACGACAAGGCAGCAATTGTGTGTAGACTTCCATTTAAAAACTCATAACGTCCTTTGCTACTGTTTATCCGTGAGTACACGTATATAGTCTTTTCTTTTAAGACTATACAATATCTTACAGAGTCAAAACATGTCCTCAATAGTAGATCCACTTTTCCATCGTTAAAGATAGTTTGCATAAACCAAATGGGAACTAGGGTGTCTTTCTAAACAACAACTAATGACTAATCTAATAGTAATGGCCTACATTATAGGTAAGTGTAATAGGCAACTCATTCTTTACTCGACACTTCAGGGCAAGTAAAGTCAACATAAATGTGCTTTATCAGCATAAAACAATTTTCTAGATGTCACAGTCACTAACTTGATGGGAAGGTAGTAACTGACCTGGATATTAAACAAGGGCCCCTCTACAGCCAAGCTTTGTGTCTGCCTCGTATTTTCTCTGATAATGATACGTTAGAAAAATGGTACAAAAGTTTAGAGACATGGTGATGGAATATGAAAGTTTAGGAAAGTATGGTACAGCAACAAATCAAGAATGCTAAGTATCAGGACATAAAGAGCTTCTAAAGAGAAAAGTGACGACGAGAAAGTGGTTTTAGTACTTGCTTATGACCCTGCGTTAAGTACAACAATAAGCTCATGATATCCTCAAGTCCAACCAAAATATTCTAGCATGTGGTACGTGAGCAGTACGAAAAACACAATATAGGGCTAGGGTTAACAGTTACAAATCGGACTCCATTCTTGCTTGCCCTCACATTCACGCGTTGGGCCATAACGGCCAAGAACACTGGTCATTTACCTTAATCGACGTAGCCGAGAACGATTTTAGTGTGTAGCAAAATAGAAGCCTTTTAGCAACACTAGCTGAAAAGACTTATCGCCAACGGACTTAACAAAATTGAAGTGGTCAGACTTTAATCCCAGCTTCTACTTTTTTACATCAGCAGAAACGTAGGAATAGAGGGTTCTAGGGACTCATACTCGCGTCGATAGTTAGTGGTTGTCAGATCCGACTGCAAGTGGGACTATCCAATTGCAACAAGCAATTAGAAATAGTTATCGACCTTACTATTCAATTCTATGACTTACGACCCTCTTTATCTGCTTTTCTTTGAGGACAATACCTATGATCCGCGCTTAGTAATTTTATTGTTTTGTAAAATGTCACCGTGCGTATGCAGAATTACTTCCTTATATTCGAGTATCTATAATTTGTAACGGTTTCCTTTGCTATATACTTGAAAAAGGTAGCAACACAGAAAGATTGTAGTTAGCTTCAGGGCATTTTAGTGTTGTTATATGTTGCCAGTGCAATGACTATGTAGTTAGTAAGTCTGTTATATATAGCAAAAAACAATAGTAAGCAACTGAAAACCTTTTTTCGTGCTGATTCTCGGAAAATTTAACAAAAAGTATGGATTACAGGAATTTGAAACATGGACAATAAGTATAAAGAATTACAAAACTCTCAGCAAAAGGTGGGCAAAAGATAAAGATATACTTTCTTTGACAAGGCGAGTTGTATAAGCAAAGCTCTTTTCCAGGCATAGGTTGGGCTCCAAATGTTTAACAAACAGTGCTTCGAGTTCAGTGAAATGGAATGGTGATCTGGCCCTAGCTGAAATACTGAAATGAGAATTTGAATAGTTATCAGTGCAAGGAGCGTTAAACAATAGATGTCTAAAGATAGCAGAATCGACCTCAATAATAAGAGTGTACTGCAGTTTGCAACAACATGGGGGCTGAATACACGATGGCAAGCTATTCAGTTGCTTACTATGGAAGAGTTGCTTCTAGCTATTGTCAAGTTCTGTTGCACAAATAATGTCTTTTATATTTGCATATACAGATATGTTATATAAAAGGGACAAAAATCATCTTGGATACTTGTGCAGAACAGCAATGTACAAGGACTAGTCACAACTTAATGTAGGCAAATTCAAATTGGTAAAGAAACCAACCAACGAAGCACCTTCTCAAATTATCAAGGCAATACCGATCCCTACATTTATTAGAAAAATGGCTGTACTATCAGAACAATTTACTGTAATAACAATTTAAGGTTGCTGAAAAATCCATCAAAAATTCTTATTTTGTTCTGGATAAATAATTAATAGTTACGTACACACATTGTTAAATTTCTTTTTTATGGAGAGTTCATTTCCGTGATTTCTATCTACTTGTTCTGAATTAATTTGAAAGAGCTGGAAACCTGGTCCATCATGGGAACATATTTTAATGGTAAGTGTTAGGGAAATTGCTCCTGTTTGAACTTGTTATTTTTCAGTGTCTCTTTTTATTATGGTAAGTTCATTTTCATCAATTTGATTCAAAGCTTGAGGGGAAAACGAAGTTCTCACTGTTGCTTTGTAGAAGGATGAACATTTTTTGGTTGGAAAGAATACTGAAATGAACTAAACTCTTTTCAATTTTAGTTTTTGGAAGCATACTCGATTTCGAGTGTACACTCTTGCTCAGCCAAAGTGAGCAATTTCCTGGGGGGAGAGCACATTTACAGGGGTGGACTCCCGTTATCTCCCGTAAAGATTAATCGCCCGATGTTTTCTAGCCTCCTTTTCATTCGCTTGCCTACATCTGGGGTCCATCAAAGGCAAGTTTTGCATCTGGCAGCAGTAAGGTGTGACGAACTTTTATTGCTGTTATACTTGGTGGGGTCATTTTAAGGGTTGTTTCTATGTAGCCGAAGTGCGTTATAGTCTGGTCATTGTCACAGTTGGTTCAATGTGAGCGAATCAAGCAACTATTGCACTATTTAGTTCAGTGGTTCAGTCGGCGTGTTCGGTGCAGAGGCCTTGAGCTAGATCCCTTGCAACACCATTTGCATTCATGTTTATTGAAGTTTTATATATATGATGTATATATAGCTAAGAGAATACACATTTTCCAATACATTTCGATATAATCTTTTTTAGTTTTTGATATTTTTCGTTTTAAATGTCCCAAACTTTAATTGCCAAAAGGTTTCTTTCCGGCATAAGACAGTTTTGCTGTTGGTTTCATCTATATGTTCAAAATTTCAGTTAGTCATACCATCATCGTCACACGCCACAAAATGTTCAAAAAAGCCGCTTTGTGGGACACATTTTCTGTCTCTTAAAGTTTTCTTCACAAAATTTCGTTATTGTGTTTTTTGATTTTTAAATCCTACATAATAAGCGGTGATGGTACAGTCCAGCGATCCTGTGGAGTGCCTCTATCTCAAGCGGAGCAGCTCGCTGCCGATCGTCAGAACTGGCGAACACTTGTGTTGCAAGTTGGCTCTACGCACCGCACGGTGCTCGAGGATTAGTGAGTGAGTGGGTGGTACAGCCCAGATATTGGAGGTTGCAATCTGTGCGTAGCAAATTGTACACAACTTCCTTTTAACTGCAATGTAGCAGATCGGAGCGTATACATATCCTCGTCCTTATTATCCGTAAAGGTCGAGGTCTCTGTGATGTAATTCCATACACTGCATTTCTTACTTTTACAAAATGGAGTACAACTGTTCTTCTTGCTACATTGAGATGTTTTAAGTTTGGTATTAACTAATTTATGTTTCAAGGATTTGGCCCTTCTATATGCAATTAGTGGCCGTGATGAAAAAAGTCTCTCATGTTCCTCATAACAGGTATTATGTTAAAATTGTCATTTATGATCTTCTGAACAATCTACTAAGAGTTGAATGGTAGGTAAGGGTTTGTAAGTCTCTTGGTGTCTAACGTTCGTCATTCCAATCCGATAGGGGTAACAAGACTTGAACGATCCTGACCTCTGGCCGCATTTATTTGCTCTCGGATAAGTCTGTTATCAAAACCTCGTGCTTGAAGCTATTCCTCTAATTCATTAAACCTAAGATTAAAATTAGTATCCTTGGAGCATATACTTCGAAGTCTTAAAGCCTGGCTGTAAGAAATAGCACGTTTTATGTGGTAAGGGTGGCATGATGTAATATAAGGACATCAGTGGGTATCAATTACCTTAACAAGAAGGTCTGACTCAATTTTACCTTCATTTAAAAGTATATAATACTTTAATGTTCGATGTCCAATGGTTGGATGTACATTTAAAGGTGCCATGGAGAGAGTTTAAATAGCTCATAAACTTTAAAAGACTTTCCTCCCCATGATCCCATAACATAAAAATATCGTCAATGTATCTAAACCATACGTTTGGTTTCAAGCTGTATGCCCGAAGCGCCTTTTTTAAAAGTCTTCCTAAAATATTGTTGCGTAAGGGGGCGCAAACTGTGTGCTTTGGAGGTACCTCAAACCTTCTTGTAAAAATTTTCACTATGTATGAAGTATTTGTTTTTAAATACAAGTCTGCTAGCATAAACAATCTGTCGGTGAACATCTTCTTCTTTTCCGTGGCCTCCAAGGCTTTACGCAACACAAGCAAACCTTCTTCATGCGGAATACTAGGGTACCACCCTACCGCATCGTTTGTACAAAAGATTGTGTCGTTCATTAATGTGGGGAGATTTCCTAATTTTTTTGTAACAAATATACAGGTTCTTTTATATAAGAGTTAATCTCTTTAGCGATTGACTGTAAATGTTCTTCGAGAAATGCTGAAATACCCTCTGTGAAGTGTAGCTCAGAACTCCTGGGCACCCAGGTAAAGTCTCTTATGGATCTTAGGGAGAAGATGAAACCTGCCTAACTGAGTATCCTTAATTTTATAAAACCTTAATTGTTTTCTTAACGATTTCATTTTTTTGGTCCAACTTATGAGGTAATAACATTAGTCCTCTTCTCAACTTCTTTTGTGGGGTCTGTATCACAGGGAACTTAAACTTGAACGTCAGGGAGTTGCGTATTTGCTTCTTCCAAATAGCCTTCCCTTCACACCACTATTGCTAATCCATTTTTTAAGCCTTTTTGATGATTATCGTGTCATCATTAAGCAGAGTATGAAGTGCTCTTTGCTCATTCGGTGTTACGTTGCAAAAATTGGAACACTGAGCCTGAATAGACAATACATCCTGTTCTATCATATAAATTAAAGCCCAATAACGAGATCTATGATCTTTAGGTTCTACGTAGACTCAGGTATAAACTTAACTAACTCAGTGTTCTCCTGATCTCCACAAAACCACTTCAAAAGAAGCATTCGAGCAAAATGACCTATATCATGTTTGATATTAATCTTGTATAAAACTTTCGGCAAAATGACGAAATTCAGGTCCTTAGAAAGTAGAGATATTTCTGCTGAGCTTACATATTGACAACAATCTGAGATACAAACTGACCTACACACCATGAATGACCTTGTTCTCCTACACTTTCAATGGAACAAGGTTCAGTTACAATAATTGAGGTTACCTCCATAAATCAATAAACTCACAATTTACATCGCTATTATTCGGAGTCTTACCTACTACGGATTCAGCTTTGTTTTCTTCGTTAGCAAACACTGCAGTGGTAACTGGCCAGTGATATGTGTTGCTGGAACAAGGTTCGTAAGTCCTACTTCTTCTGATTTTTTTGTGTCGACTGGGTCTCTGGTTAACATTTTCCTTCTGCCAAGCATAACCAAAGAATTGTCATATATTTGATGAAGGGAAACTTTTCCAGGGCACCGTTTTCTTAGTCATCATAGCTCACGTCATTTAGCAGGACTTATAATATCTTGATTCGAGGTGGAATCTCCGTAAATACCGTTACATCTTCTCAAATCAAGAAACGGCACTATGTGGCATTTTTACAATGGCGGGACACCATATAGGTCTAGTGTGATTCTCAAGGCGAGACTCGTGATGAATAGAAACCAAAAGTAGATAA
>JAAAKL020001136.1:0-32994 GCA_010016065.2 Carybdea cf. marsupialis auct. non (Linnaeus, 1758)
TAGTAGATGCAATAAACATCCTCTAAGAAGATACTGTTGCGCGAATGATTACATCTGGTTAAGAAACAGACATCTTTGGGAAGTGTCCTGCAGGGATACACTCTTGCTCCCTTCCTCTTCATTCTTGTGTTAGATTATGCACTCCTCGAAGCTACGATAGATCAATCACTGGGCCTTATGATAGAGGAACGGCAAAGCCTCAAATAACCTTTTTTATACATCATTGATGCAGACCTAGAAGATGGTCTTGCCCTAATTTCAAACTAAGCCATGCCTGATAAAAGCCATGCCTGACAAAGACTGTTATTGAAATAAAGTCGACCTAAAATATGAATCAGTCTAGAACGGCAAAGAAACACTTTAAAGTATTTAGTACAAAAAACCCTGATAATTCAGCTAGTCAAGCTAGCCTTCTTCACTCTAAAGATCTCAAATATTCCCTTCTCTTGGCTCTTCTTGCCTTCTTCACTCTAAAGATCTCAAATATTCCCTTCTCTTGGCTCTTCTTGCCCAATTTTAAATTGTAATTAACATCAAAAACAAATAAATAATCAGGACCATTCCAATTTCTTTCTCGTCTGTGATGTGTGATCATTTCACTGACACTAATGTCACGCTAATTTCCCCTCTCCCACACCCTACTTCTTCCCATTGTCTATGTTAACGTCTTCAAGGAATGCTAGAATCTGAAATAACAACTTTTAGTAAGTTCCTTACGTAGAACCAACATTCGTTCCAGCAGTATGTCCCTGCTTTATCTCCATTAAGTCTTTTCCCATCTACTTCGATGCGAAGTTTGTAATCTCCATCTTTGAGTGGAGACCTCCTACAATGATGGTAAAAGAAGAAAAAGGGCATCATTAGCTGTTCGTGCATTTTATTCAATACATTGCGTATCAGCGGTTTTAAGTGCAGTTTCACAAAGATTACTGTTTCTCAAGGGTCGTCTTTCAGCCCAAGAGAATGAAAGCAGTTGTGGTTCCTTGAGTAATTAACTACAACGCCACGAGCTCTTTAAACACTGAATTTGCAACTGGGTATGTAAATGTTAACCCAAGAGCTCATAAAGAGTGTCCAATGAAAGCATGCAAGTGTGTAAAAGAAATTATATAGTAGGCAATGTAGGACGTAAACGTTTATTGACTTCTTTTGTTTATCCTTATTCGTGATTTAATTGCTCTTGTCTAATTGTCTGATTTTGTCATTTTAAAACCAAGCGTGCTGGTTGTATCTGTACGTGCTTATCCTTATTAGAACAAATGCTACAAATGAAAATCATTATACAGGCAGCTCGAGTGTGAAAACTGACATAATGGCAAGAATTCTATTACTTCTCTTAAAGGGGAAGTGGCGGTTTAAGGGAGAGGTCTACCGAGCCATGGGGCAAGGCCCCGCACCTACAATAGATCCCGCGCTTCAATACTAAGAAATAGTATGTGGCTAACTGCCCATGCCAATCTCGTGAGAGTAAGCAAAAACTGAACAGGTATATCAACTGGAGGGAATACAGTGCCCCAAGAACGTTCGCAGCATGAAAAAGTCGGAACTGACTTGCAATGCAAGACGTCACAGGAGAAGAATTAACTTATATGGCAGAAGCGTCAAAAAGAAGCTATAACTTACAGTCCTAAAGCTGGCCTTAATGTGTTGGTTGGGAAAAGGGGTAAGCAAAGCAAAACAATGTTGACAAAGCCTGGGGACAATGGCCCCTTCCTGGTCAATTTTCACTTTGAACGATTCTCCCTGATAATCAGTACATCACATGCAGGGGCGGGGGAAGGTAAAGCAGATTGGGTGGGTGTAATTAGGCTGGGTTCAAATTTTCACGTTCCACAGTATGCAGAAGCAAAATCTGTTGTGTGTCTACATATGCATATTTTGCTGTGAATGTGTCACAATGTCTGTCGCAATCAATTTCAATTTTGATAAAGTTAATAAGTGGTCAGGGACAAAAAAGAGATTTGGCAAATCTTTGGGGAGCCATGGCCCCTGCTGCCCCCTGTTCCCCCGTCCCTGACATGAAGGCGCTTACACACCAGGGAGGAAAGTATTACTAAAATGTGTCTAACGTTGCAGATGCGAGATGGCGGTAGTTGCCGGTGTTGACGATGTAAGCCGTTCCAAAGACACATTATGTCACATACCGAGCTCTCAGAAAGCCAGAGATTATGTTAGGCCGAAAAGATGCAATATGTTTGTCAATTTTTTTATGCTTTGCTATAATGCACGTAGTTCTACCATTATTATGGTAAAAATTTTTTCCTTGGCAGCATTTTTGGGCAAGTTATGAGCAAGTTTTCTAAGGATGCTCTCAATTTGCCTGGTTGGGTATCCATCTACTGTTCTTAAAGTGTACCTCCAGTGGTCAGAATTTTTTATATTCTGTTCATTTTGTTTCAAGGAACCGAACTGGCACGTTAGTTTTGGTATCAGGTACAGTTTTCCGTAGTTTTTTGGTGATTTTTTTCCAGAACGGGGCAATGTTTGACGTCATAAGGAACAACATTGACGTGATATGAAACAGGGAAGTTCTATTATTGATGCTGAAAAATTCAATACGAGGCAAACATGTCGGCAGCCAGTAGTACAGTTTTAAGGTATTTAAAACGATTTTACGTGAAGTACACTCGACGTGCCACAAAAAGAATAGACGGAGGCTTTTTTAGGTTAATACGATAAACAAAATATCAAAACATTTCTGACCACTGAGGTATACTTTAAAATCCTGGCATTAAGTTCATCACTACACTCATATCCTAATGATCTGAGAGCAAAATAAAAGAGCATTACAGAACATTAAGAGCAAAATTAAAAAATTATGAAATATTGTGAAACATTCGACAGAAAGTGACTACTATAATACCAACAATCTATGATATTTTTCAAAAATGCTCTTTGCTGGTACTCCATAACAATGGAAGATGGTATTATGCATTTCTACCTAGAGCACAAGTATTTATTGGTAAGTATCCATGGAACATTAGAGACCGATAATAGCAAAAATACTTTTCATAACCTAAAGCTTCACTGAAGTGTGTATGAAATAAAAGTGAATACAGACTCTACAAGTATTGTTATTATTATCCTTGTTGATATTTATTATCCTTATTATCATACGATAAGGAGAAAGAGTAATTTCATCTTCATAAATATACGTTCTGTGTAAAATAGCAAAAAATAATTTAAAATCGATTTCACTTGAATATTCTGGTCAGAAGCATATAGAGTTTAGCACTCTTCTGAGCCTCACTGTAGGGAGGGTCAAATTGCGATTTTTCAAGATTTTCATCCCCGATTTCATGAAATAATGACCCCGATTTTATTTGATCTTTATGAAAAATCCCCCCAAAGACTTAAAATGCTAGGAAAAATTACAAAATTTACCCCATTAACACATTATTATGATCCCCCATTTTATGAAAATTTGAAAAAAATCCCCTATTACCACCTTTTCGACCTCCCACATTTAAGCACGCAGTGGCGGTTCTAGGGAGGAGCCGATAGAGCCATGGCCCCAGGCCCCGCGCTTCAAATCTAAGAAAAGAATTATCTAACTGCCCATATCAATCTCATGGAAGTAAGAAAATTCGAAACTGTATCCACTGGAAGGAATAAAATGCTCCGGAACTTCTGCTGTATGATCATGTAGACCTGAACGTTTTTGCAATGTATGACGTCATAGGCCCTTGTAACCTTCAAAACGGCCACTGTAAGCACGGAAGAGAATGTATATTAAAGTAATCAAAGTGTTGTCTACAAAACTATTTATGTTTGCAACAAATCTATCGGCGATTGTGAGGAGAAGTGATGGTCGACAACCACTGCCCTATGTAAAAAGACGCGGGTAGACCACTTACCTCGTTTCACACAGAATCCTTTTACTGTGAGTATCAGTAGTGATGACGTCACATTCCTCGATATGATTAGTCTTTGAATTAATGAAAAGCACTCTGTTCCCTTTCTTTTCATTTGGGTTCATGGTAAACTGGTTTCCAGAAAATCCTGTCAGAAGGTATGGCAGATAAATAATATGGGACTCACACGAGTGTCATCAAAATGCTTTATCGAGCGGAGTAACTACCGGTAAGAATGAGGGGTTGGGGAATAAAGGAGGCAATAGCAAAAAATATCTAGTACACATAGCCTTTAATGAAAAGTTTGAATTAGACTAAAAGAGTTATACTTTTGGCTTTGCTTGTGAGATCATTCATACTATCAATTGAAATCTTAATCCTGTGGAATATATTTTAAAATCAGATTCATTTTCTCTATATTCTATTTACTGCATTTCCTTCCTTGCTTGCTGACCCGTACATCTATCCATCCACATGTTAGTACAAATTGAACAAGGAAATTTTAATTTATGTATGTAGATAATTAGAACAGGAACTTGACGAAAATTGTATATCATGTTATCACATTGCTGCTGAATATCCATACACTCTTTGAATCTTTCATGCTATTTGTATAGAGACGAATAAATAAATACATTTGTGCATATTTGTTTATATTCGAGTAAGATAAATGTTTCTTAGAGAAACAAGACGCATCTGGTTCTAAAGAGTAGTGATCCGACGATGTGTCGCATTGAAAGTACCGATTCTACCATTTCACGAGACATTTAAATAATTCTTTTGAGAACATACAGATCCTTTTGATTTCTAGTCTCCCACTGAATACTGACATATGTAAAGGGAATCGAGGAAGCCCAACATTAAAACAAAGGCAATTAAAATTACTATCGATCTGTTTAATGAGCTCGTTGCTTCTGCAATGTTGGTAAAAAATTGATAAAAGACCATCAATTTGCAAGCAAATAGGAATTAAATTGTTAGAAAGAAAGCTTTTAGTAGAGGTGAGCAGACGTTTCGGCGCTGGCTTCATAAAGAAGAGGAGTAATGTAATCTCACCTTCGCCAAGAATCTGTATCAAAGAGCCTCCATTAGTGCTTCCTATGTTTGGAGTGACACTCCTAACTCTGGGAGTTCCTGGATTCAAAAGAAAAGGAAAATTGACAATGCATATATTGTTTCAATGACAATGTTTCCAAAAACGTAAATCTAGTCCCCTGAGTCGTAGCCCATTGTTAAAGATCTGAGATATATTGTGTCACTGCACGGGAAGTGTAGACGCGAAGCAGTCCCATACACGGTACTGACATGCTTTTTTGCTGTATAACAAGTCCTAATTAAACACCTTGTATGGCGAAACACAATGAGTTTATATCTTCCTCACGGATACTTTAGGCGGGAACAGGAATTGAATCTTAGAAGCTAGTAACTCATGGGTTTTGAGTTAGTTATTTAATCCACTTATCCACCTCTGACACAGAATAGTGGCGCCCCCTGTTTTGAGAGGGCATCGCTATTAATAGCTGGTGCGTCAAGTAGAGTAAACAGCAAGGAACTGAGTCTGTTACTTTAAAGTAGCATCAAAATAGTGTGCAAATGTGTTGAGTACCATGTACTATCAATGTGGCGATGCTGTTATATACTGCTGTTATTGGCGCTTACTTTTCAATGTCCACTTACCATACTTACTATTTAAAACAATCGAGGTACCAGTAGTACCACGCAGTGATCATCAAGTATTCTACTCGTATTTTTAATAAGAAGAACAAAATTAAGGGTGAGGTTTAAAGTTGGTTGACATGCTCTCTTTCTTTGGCCAGTAACTTTCGTAGATCCTTTTGTTAGCTATCGATGTGAAAACATTAAGTTCTCGCGTTTGTCTCCTCAGGTAGGCTAGCGTGACTTACGAAATCCTTTGTAGCTTAACTCACGTTTTTTTGTATTAAAACTACGTAACGTCTGAAAGGATCAATGATAAAGCAAACCACAGTCACACTTTTCTCTTTTATCATTTATTCTTTATTTCTACATATGCTCCCCGTTTTGGTTTCACATTATTCTATTTTTTCCTTTATTCTCTCAGCTTTGGTTTTATCTTATAGGGGTTTTTCCCATGTTCTTTATCTGTTTCTTTTCAGGCAAAGCCACCTGATAATTGACTGTTCGATAGGCCAATAGACAGATGGACAGAGGGATGAAGAGAGGCCAAATTTCATCATGACTGAACAGTAAATGGGGCTTTCCTTGTTGTAAGTTACACGGTACTAGCTCTTCGTCTTTAACAGATTTTGTTGAGACGCATATAGTTTAGGCAACCACAGCATCGTCCAGGATAACATTTAAGGTTGGTTGCAATTTTCAACCATTTTGCACAGATCTTAGGACGTTTCTATACTTTTTAACACATACAACTGAAACTGAAACTTCTTTTATTTTTGTAAAAACAAAATTTCCACCAGTATTCGTAAGGCGTTGTACAGATGTATGAAATCATAAAACAGGTCAACGTTCTTAATCGGCATTGATGTCATTCCACTTCACGCACATTAATATGGGTCGGTAATTTCTTCTTCAAAATTACAAAGGGTTTCAATACCCCATATTTTCCATTTAATTCCATTGAGTCGTGGTAGATGTTTCAATAAATGTCTACTGTTATTTGAATTTCTTAAGAAAGGATGTTACTGTCATGGTTGAATGGGTCTCCTACTGTGGCACATTTTAAGTTATTTTGGTCTAAGTAGGTGTTATTAGAGCTAAATCAGACGTTGAAAGATCGCCGTGGTATATATTTGGGAAAGTAAAAAGGTCATCGAGGCGAGTGTAAAGCCATGATATTCTGTACAGCAAGTCAGCCAATATACATGATGCAACAAAGGAACGAGTGAAAACATGTTTATTGAGAGTCCCTGTCAAGTTGCAAAGCGGCAATTGAGATGAGAATTTGTAAAATAGGTAGAAAGAAAAGAATTTTGAAGACAAAAAATGCAAAATGCTCCTTATCAAACAAGTTTGAAGATGCCTTAAATTGTTAGAAGTATATGAAGTTCTCCGCTTCTTGCAGTCAAACATAGTGGAAAGTGGTTAGAGTAGAGGGTTTGGGGGAGGATTGTACAATGTATAGCTTTCGGTTCGTTGGCATTGCAAGCTTCTTAAAATCAGAAGAAAATACTGGTGGATTCTATCAAAGGGAAAATTTTGTCAAGGTACCTTACGTTGATTAGTGATTGAGTTTTGAAGCGTGCAACATGCGAAACAACATTTTCTCTTCTGACTTTTCACTTAATACCTATGTAGCTCATTCGGTTTACTTTCCTTTTAGCGAAGAAAAGATGCTATAGTTACTGATTCCCTCCTACGATTATACCTAAGCACTGCCAAAGACTACATAAATGTTGATAACATTTGCTCATCTTCAAAATAGATCCGAGGAAGTCATAAACAGACGAATTCCGAAATATCGTTTCTTTTTAGCTTGTTGTTTTTTATTTCTTGTCGATGTGTCTATTGCCTTGTCTGAAAAACTACTTTTATAAAGCCTCGTGTAAATGCGCAAACATTGACTAGAAGGCAACAAATAGATTAATGCACATATTCCTGTTTGTAATGTTCGTCTGGATGGCAGGCAAGACTTCATAGTAGCACAGGAAAGCTAAGCAGAAAGGAAACTAAATGTTATTTTCACAACTTCTTCAATCAGCAACTCACCAGAACTCCCTAAAAACTAAGAGATACAAGTTACACATAACAAATAGTAACTAGGCGACGGAAACTAGCTAGCCAAGAAAAGAATAGTAAATAAGCAGACGTCTGGACACATAACACTAATGTTTTGTTTAGAGCAAATTAAAGTATATAAACTTTATTGAAAGTCTTACCTGATACAAATGCACTTGTCCACAAAAGAAGTGCTGCAAGAAACAAAATTGGACAATGTTTACTAGAAACCAGATCTCTGTGTAAGTGACGATTTAAAATGGCAGAGTTCGTAGTATTGTTAAAAAGATTATTTCAAATGGACGTGTGCTATTTTCATTACTCCAAAAATGGGCATTTTCTATAATACTTGCTTCATACCCAAGACGGTAAAGAGTAAATTCATTTCGATTGCAGCAGAAAATGAAGTTGGGCGTCAGTCTGCTTTATTTCTGCAAGTTATATTGCAGGAACTGCTGAGAGGAAACAATTGTTTCTTCTGAATCAAGGTTAGGGTTTTTAACCTATATATAACTCGATAAGAAATAGGAGTTATAATTTTACTACAGACATTTGTATTGTTAAATGTCACATGTAAAAATTCCCAAAATTACCTAAAGCTAAATATTTTGATAACACAATAAATAGTTGGGTCTTTTCCTTATGTTTTAGTGCTATGTATTAATTATATAATATTTTAACTGACGAGTAAACGAATTCCCATCTTTTAGTGCTCTTTCATTGATAAAAAGGAAAGAATCTGGTAACTCCCCAAGATAGCTTTACTAAACAGATTTAAGAAAAGATATGACGCTTGACTAGGGTAACATTCAAATTCTCCAACTTTGCTTCAAACTTTCAGTAGGCACATTTTGAGTTAAGATATGAAGAATACGCGAAGCTGGGTTTCATTTAGTTGCACATGTAAATTTTGTTACATTAGGGAAAAACGTAGCCAAGTCCTATGGTTATTCAATGATCACAACAGAGCGACTGGGATAGCATTATCTTACTAGATACTTAGTATCATCTTAGTCAATGAATCTCAAGCTTAAAATAGTACGTGTTCGGTGGCAAAGACATCCTGTTGCCTGAAATCCTAAGGAACATAATGCCTACCACAAAGTACCCTCTTCACATACCAAGGCTTCTGACGATTTTTAATGGACTCGAAATGTTGATAGTTAGAATTATCTAATACAGTGTAGCTCGTTGTAACGCAAAAATAGACACAATGTACTGTTTCCATTCTATTAGTCAATCATGAGAACCTAAAAGCATAGTAATTTAGAAGAAAGAAGACTCGTACAGAGATTTATATATTGGTGGGAGAAACACTATGAATAATGACTAACTACCAGGCTACATCCGTACAGCAGTAAGTCATCCTTGAAAGAAGAATACAAGGGCCACATGTTTCAATGCTGCAAAATTGAAACAGTAGTTTTTCAAGAAGAAAAATTGGCGCGGTAATCGCTTCACATGTGTTTCAAAACTATAAATAAGAAATGCTTCAAAACTATTATGAGAATGCGCCACCACCCCACCCCTCTCTACTATTATTCAGATTAACTCTTTAAACCAATTATTTCTATTACTGTCAGACCTCTTAGCTATTCAAAATTAAAACAGGTAGACGGATAAATAATTTCCAGCCGAGTGTTTCGCTTCGATACCTGGAGCCTCCAAAAGGAAAGTCTGCACAATTGAACCAAAAAAATTCAGTGAATAGGCGCTCTAGAGCCGAAAGTACATTCGTGCTTTTGATAGAAGGCATTTTTCCTGCTTGGTTTTGTTGCTTTGTCAGATGGTCTCACGTTCATTGATTAGTTGAGTTTTTTTACATTGGAATAAAACATGGAAAGCAGTTTCATGCTTTGCTGATGGCAAACATGGTTAGTGCGTTTTAGGTTTTTAATATGGAGGACTTTGTTTACTTAGCAATAAAAATGTCAAATCTAAAAGTCCAGAGGACTCTTTTCGCAAACTTCTTTCAACCGATGTCAATTGTTAATATCTTAACATATATGATCTTTTATATAAAACATGTTAAATGTACACGGCAATGTATGAACAAATATATTTCCTAAATGCGGATATGGATACATACTATTGAAATATCCGTTGATCCTATTTCTGAATTAAGACTGCATAATTGACAAATCAAATGTTGACCGAAGAAGGCTTTCTTAAGTATTTGAATAAGGAAACGAAATATCTATGGTGATATAATTTACATTATTAAAATAAGTCCATGCGTAATGTTTAACGTAAACATATGAGTAAGTATAGAGAAGAGAGAATTTGAAGCATCACGCAGCGAATGCGTGGGTCCCGGGTTCGAATCCTGGTAGTGACATTTTCACTTTTCACTAGTGTCTCTTCTAACTATGTATAGGTCAATGTAAGGTATCTAAAAACGATCCCCTCTGCTTAATTCTACTCTACTTTTGATATTTTTAACTTCTTGGTCCAGTAGAGCATTGTTTGATTCCTTTTCCTTTCAAACTTACATTCGCAGTGCGCTCTCGCAAATGAGCTACGTGACCTACGCTGATAGCTTATTCTATTTCTCCGCATCACTTCCTAATTCTCCACCGGTGGGCATCGATATTCAGCTCTACTCAACCTGGGACATCAGACTCCACGTAACTCGGACATAATGATGAACTGCAGGACAGTCCGTCTTCATCAGTTCGTTTTCGATCCGCTGATATTCTTCAGATCGTATCGGAATTTATTCATTTTCAAAAGTGGTCGGATAACAGTGCGTACGGATAACAGATTCAAGCCAATTCCGACCCGCCAGGTCACGCGGCAAGGTCACGTGCGAATGCAACGGTGGTCCATATTAATTTTAGTATGGATACGATAGGAGCCATAGCAGTGTAAACAGGGTGTAAGAACTAAGGCTGAGCAAGTAGGAAATAAGGAGGCGGTTTCAAAAGGGATCAAAGGAATTCAGGTTTCTTCAACTATATGCCTAAGCTAGCTCGAATTTCGAAGTCTGTCTGATTAATAGAGCCATTAACATCTAAAACTTACTCCTAAAACTGAAATGTCACGTTATAGAGTAGTTTAGTTCAAAGCGTTGAGCTATCAAGATATCTAAAGAGACGTTGTGGAACGAGGATCTTGTACTGTTAAGGCATAATTTTCATGTCAGATGGTCAGAATTTGATATCATTTGGGGCTGGGAGTATCATGTAAACACTTGCATTAATATATTTCTATGGTTTATACCATTATGATCTCCTATTATAAGGACGGTAGAATGTCAGGAGCTCGGTCTATTTACGCCTTTGGGCCAAATGGGCCTCAGACAATTGAGTGGTGGCATCAAACGTATTAGGAAGAAGCCGATGACTTCCGATGTTCAAGAAAATCTACTTCTCCTCACATATAGAAAATCAGTTCATCTAGAATTCATCTTGTCAAGTCTTTCCGTATCCAACTTCTCATTTTATACGCCTAGCTGCACCGACAAAGCCCTCTTATCATCATCATGTAAAATCACTTGATTGTTCAGCAAAAATAGCAAGATTAGAGGTTCCGATTGCTCGTCATTGAAAGAGATTGCTGTTGTTAAGCAACTATATAACAGTAAATAAACATTGTGAAGTTGGAATGAACGAAAACAGCATGAGCGTTCATGACTGTGGTTTTCATAGCCCTTGACCATCCTTAAGAAGCAAAAATAAGTCGTGGACAATGAATTCAGTACAACATTGTCATAAAAGCCAAGTTCATAAAATTCTGATTACCAAAGACTGTTATGTGTTATTCAACCGAAACAATAAACATACTTTGAGAAACCTCAGAACCATTACATTCTCAAAACAGAAACAATCCTCCTAAGCTACGTTAATATCACTAGGCCTATGAAACTTAATCTATTTGTACCCTAGATTCTCTATTATTTAGAGATTGTGTACTGTGTAAGTAACAGCCTGTAAGAAAAGACACTATTTGGTGGATCATTTCATAAATAGCTAGTGTCCTGTGAATTTGCTTGTTGTAGAAAGCAATACAATTATCTAGATTTGATCTACGTGTTGCTGTGAAGCCTTTCTTACAACATTAGGCTATCTTTTAATCGGAAATTGCTAAGCCCCTCTAGACATCCCACTAATGAAGAACTACTAGGGTTAGCAGCCTTTCCTCCATTGGGGCGAAGTAATTATTCCTGTAAAAAATGTGCCTTAGTCTCATATCAAGACGGTGTGCACTGAATGCACTACAGCAGCATTGCCCATATTTCCTTACGTCTTGAAAGGACTTATGAATTCCCTCTTTTAAAGTCATAGAGTTTTGTAAGTGGTCATATTGACAATTCTAATGTTGAAATAACGCTTTTCATTTCGAAAAGGGGGTTATCAGGTCGAAAGTAACGTTGAGACTCTCAGTTACCGTACATGATAAGATAAATAGTAGGTTTTGCACAACATTGTCAATTAGTGGTAGGATTTCAGATCCAAATTCACTGGTCCATTTACAAGATTTTAATTCACTGACATACATGATATTCACATAGTAGATACGAGATAAATGCTAATGTATGCATATGTGGGTGTTTGTGGGATACATGGTTTTGCATCCTTCAGTACATCCATCTGATTTGTATCTATAGATAATTCTAAAGGTCTTAGACATAAGCGTCCTTGGCAGGGAAGCAAGAGTACCTCCTGGATAACTCTGACTACCTAAAGCGTTTTTGAAGAAATATATATTCTGCTATTCACAATTCTTTGAACTTTTCCGCCATTCACATGACTTTAGATTATCTCAGAAAATGTTATCTCCTAGTTATTATGCCTATTGACCATTCTCATCTCCTTCCTTATAATCCCTATCGTATTTTCGTACATGCCACGCACCTTGAGCCCTCCCTTGAAAACATTCTACAAAGGCCCATGGACCAAAAGTACTACTCTGTCTTCGCTGATACTATTTCCTATGTTATGAAGTCTGGTATTTACTGTGTCTTTGATACTCGAAACCAATTTAGTATATTCTTAGCATACAGAGAATGCCATTGAATGTGCGCATAAAAGCCTTTTAATCGTCTTGTCTCGGTGTTAAGGCAATAGTGTGAGCTTCAAGGGTTCAAAAAGTAAATCTGTCAAAAGTGTCAAATTTGATAAAGTTAACAAAGTTTGCTGTTCATTAGTTGAGACTACGTAAAAGGGAAGACATCATTGGGCTATAAATAGTAATTGTGAGCATGAGTACGCCATGATGTTTTAAGAAAGGATTTAAGAAGGAAGAAAGGAGAAGAATAAAGAAAATGTAACAATTATGTCTAAGGTTAATCTATTAGAATTAGTGATGGTAAGGTATTGAATGTTGTTTTCATGGTATGAGATGATAAAAATTGTATCACGTACTTCAGAATTCATACTTAATAGATATCGGCCAATTTAGTACATTATTCATGTTACCTTAATAAACGTTGGATGTTTTTGCGGTGCGAGAGTGGCTCTTACTAGTAAAAGTGACGAGGGCGTGATCAGTCAGTCGGCATATCAAGCTGAATGTGCTATATATGTGATAAAATAGTTTACACGGATCATATGTCTTTTATTTCTTCCCCCTTCTGGAACTATGTTACTCGAACATATCCATTTTAATCAAAGGGAGGATAAAATGTCTGTTGACAAGAGGCACAGACAATAATTTGCGTAAATCGTTGATCACATATCGCGTGATTATTTTGACCTCGGCTCCTCTTAAGCTTTATCTCTATTAAGAAAAAACATTAGAATCGAGTGTGAGGTAATGATGCAGAAATTATTGAATTTTACATAGGCAAGGGACTATAGGTATCACAATTCGGGTCTGTAAATTAAATTAGTACTTAATAAGTGACGCCATGTTTTATTAGAAATGTAAGACCACAGCTAGGGAACATTTTTAGACGAATTAACGACAAAGAGTAAAAATATTGCATCGGCAACATATGTGAGAAAAAAGTAGCTCATGAGGAGCCTCTCTTTCATACGATCTGCAGCATATCAAGAGATTGCGCAACTATAGTATACACCTCCACTTTCTCTTACGTCTAATGATCGAGAAGAGAAGAGTTTGAAGTGAGCTGTAATTTCATCCTTAATAATTCACCCTACCTAATATGAAAAGAGATTGGTTAATTCCTTCTCTTTATCTACTTTCAATGAGAATAGAAGAAAATATCGATCTATGTTCAGGCTTTTCTGTTATTGACCAACGCAGTAGGAACGGAACTTGACCATTCTAAAATTTTGGTGACTGACTATAGAAATTTGTAGAAGAAAAGAGAGAATATAGAACATCATAAATCTAAACAAGATTGGCAGGTCAGGAAAACACAAGATATATATTCCAATATAATGTGCAAATTTTGATAGGAAAATCTTTGCTAGTTATGAGCCAGTGATTTTAGTTTCTTAACTCAAAGACATAACCCGGTAAAATACTTTTTTGCAAAACGAGCGCAAGTTCTTCAGTACCTTTCAAACTGAGCATTCTCGTAACATTCAGTAGGTCTTTTGCAATGAGATGATAATTGTTGAAACATGGTTGTGCATTGGATGCTTTGGGGGATTGTAAGTTGATACCAATGCACCAAATGTGGTTTATCAGGAACAAGGGCCAGGGTTTGCTGATGCTTCAGCAGTCCATGATTTGGATAAAACACTAAATGCGAGACACCCGCCTCTCAAGAGTCCCACAATAATGGTTAATTTTTACGTATATTCAAGTGCTCTATAGAATACAAATTACTTCTAAAGACACGTACATGCCAAAATATCCACGGCAACGATTCTGAATCTGGTAGAGGATGGAGAAATTCCTGAGACGGTGCAAGTAATTGTAAAAATTATGCAAATTTTTTTTTTTACTTTACAAAAGCATATTGTAGGTTCACGTGTGGCGTGTTTTCCGTTTTACGTACATTTTGAGAAAATTGTTCTGAACAACGCATTTCGGTTTCAAAATATAGAGGAGGCATCAGCCTGCAACCGTTGCCTTCTACAAGTTCTTTCACCATTACAGTTTACTACAGTCATCGCTCACTTTGGTATTGAAGTTTCTTGAACATCGAACCCCTGTGTCCGCTATTGTTTTATCACGATCTTTTGTTTTATTGGGTGCAGTGAAGATAATCAGTTTTGATGATCTTTCGCTCGTAAGCGGAGATGCTGTTATCAGTCATATTTCTTCATAAGTTTATATATTTTTTATAGCCTCCATCATGACGGAAACTGCACATTCAACAAAGTTTCCATTATAATACCCTTTTTTCTATTTATTAAGCAGTGGAATCTGTAGGCTCACTTTAATTTTTTAGTAATGGAAGAGTAAATTTTCCTCGATCACAGCAATTAGTATGACCTTCATGCTCCTTTTAATCGATATTATCATAGTGAAGAACTCTCCTTTTTCGAACTTTACACCCTTCCAGTCGTGGTTACTAAGCAACTGTTGTTAAAGTAGACGGAATCTAAAAAATAGATGCCACACTACGATGTGATATCAAAACTTTGAAATAAAGTTGCTGATTTTGGATACGAGGACTGGGGACAAATTTTCTGAGCAGCTCAGAGGCTATTTTGAAGATATACTTTACGTGACATTAAGTCTGTGACATTAGCCTGTGTAAACGATACTTCGAGTGTATGTATATTGCAGGGAACCAAAGACATTTTCAACAAAGACTTAAAGCCCATTCCCTTCATGTAAGCAACCAAACTGAAAGCTGGGCACTTAAAGCATACAAAAAATCTATCAAAGCATATCAGATTTAATGAATGGGGCGCCGAGGTGACGGAGTTTATTTGTTACCTGAGAATCAAGACATTTGTGCTGTTATGCTTTATGTGCATGACCTGAGTTTTATTCTGAGAGTTAGCCTAATGGGAAATAGCGTCAAACAGAGTTAAAAAGATTGAGTAAGAATACCCTTTGTACAGTGTTCATTGTTGCGCAAGTTTTTTTGGAATGGGAAGTGACCTGAAAAGTCTTAATCTACCCAACTTGTAAGTCTCCTAAGGCGCTTATAGAGATTCGGTGCTTATGAACGTGTCGTTTTAAAATTTCAGTGATCTGAAATTATCTGTTTACAAATCAAAGTTTCGTAGCCTTGTCAGGGAGTAAATTTAATAAAGATTACTGTAGCTTCTATTTTCCCTAAGTATCTCGGGAAGGTAACATTGCTTCTGTGTTATAGACTGATAGAATCATAATAAAAAAGCATGTGAGCATCAATAACTCAGGACTTGTACACTTTCTTCATCATGTGGTTTAGTTTAGAAATCTTATCTAGTTTAGAAATTACTCCTTTTATTATTTTCTAGAATATCGTAAAAAGTCGGCAAATAAATCCCATTACCCCTTCCATAGTTTAAGTGTGTCAATTCAACGAAATTCAACAAAACAGAGCTTCAGTTTTCTCACCATTTTCTTTACCTACATTACCCTAATCATATTTATATAAGACCTTTACAAGAGCCTCCTTCTAGTGGATATAAATGTCCTTCGCTTTTTTTGTCAATCATGCGAAGCTGGTCATGCATACATATATATTGACATATTTCTGTATATATCAATATATACATAAATATGTATATCAATATATATACATATATATATAAATATATATATATGTAATGAATGCTGTTGATCGTACTTATTGAAAATAGTTGCCATAGTTGCAAATATGTCACGTCGCCAGGACTCTTAGTCTTTTTGTCCTCCTTTGATGAATTTCTTCTCTCTTTTCATTACTTGATCTTTGCCTACGCTACTTCATGATCCGTTATTTTCTGTGCTCACCTCCCTCAAAATACTACCCTTTTCCTGCGTTTTCTCGGAACACAAGGAATTTTTGTTTCTTCCATTTGATGAGTTCGAAATTTTCAAAAAAGAAGAATGGCTACATATTTACGAGCTTAAAAGTGAGCTTCTTCTCCATTACAGTCCTCCTGCGATCGACAATTTTCGATGACAGATAGAATGTGTAGAACACATTTCCCTAGTCTTGAAGCTTGCTTTTAAGTGGAAGTAACGGAAGATTGACAATGGGGAGGAAGTTTCAGTCATAAGTTTGATCCTAAACGAAGCAGACTCTTACTGTCAACACTTTTTGACGAATAATCAAGCCTGGCATGTTTCAATCCTGAGAAGAGCACAATACTTGAATCACATTTGTGATTTCGTTTGGAAACGCGGCTTAAACGTAAACAAAAACATTCAGATTACAGTTTATGAGGTAGCTCAAAATGCTGAAACAACGGTCGTCTTTTAACATTTTCCCCTTTCTTCTCATTGCAACACGTCCCTTGCAAAGACCTACCACAGAAGACAAATGTCTATCCTTATATGTGACGTCTTAAGAGGATCTCTATGATATTCCATGCTTTAACGTTTCTCTTGGATCCCCCAGTTCAAAGGATCAAGTATAACCAGCTGTTCACATAATGCGCTTTGCAATCAACCATGCACCCCGCAGTATATAAGATTTCTTGCTGCAAATATTCCTATTACTTTAAAGATGACATGAAATTACATCGTAGTTACATTTTTGAAACTAATTTTATCATTTTACGGAGAAACCTAACCCTCCTCTTTGCATAGTGAAAAGTGTCATTACCCCTTTTACTTGTAATACCAAGGTGGCGGGCTTTAATGGCATAATTCCACATCATTGTAATTCTTTTAACGCCTTATTTTTATTCAAGGGATGTAACATGACTTCTTACTATTCTGAAGTAGTCGTTCATTTGTAGGAATGTTGCTAGTGCAATAGACCTGACCTATACAATTGCGCTTTTTTCCTTCCCCTCGTTTAGGTTGGATTAAGAAAACACCGCAAGCCTTGAAAATGATTTATATGAACTTTGTAGGCACGGTTACTATCTTGACATGTGACCAGCCTCTTCCCAATAAAGATTAACTTATGAATTGTTGTCTGTTCAAATAGTTTCTTACGAAGACAAGTCATATCGGTCTTTAATGTCAGCTCTATCTTGCTTCTCGAAGTTGACGACCAAATGTCCACATAGCAACATTGAACCGCACGCTAAGTACCGCATACTTTTTAGAATAGGCTGTTGCTTTACCTAGTTTATGGATCATCTAAATCAATTACTGGGTGATGACGACCAAATCGAGCTGTCATCTGCTCTTTTCTAAATATCCATTTCAGTTCACTGAGGTAGAAAACCTTGAAAGTACAATGGAAAGATTTGGGGAAAGATTGGGGTATCAAATATTATATAGAGATCGTAGAAATTTTAAGGCAGGCGGCTATGTACTAAAATTGACTACCATTTCCAACCCTTTAGGCAGATGATATGTTTTGTTCAGCCTTGCAACAATGGAAACCGACTAGTGTGAGGTTAATTTGTGTCTTTTTACATTACAAGATCGGCAAACCAACGGGACTAGGGAGGAAAATCTGGTTATTAAGTTATATCCTTTCACTACTGACTATTGAATTTAACCCAGTTTAGTGAAGGATGGGATCTTTCTACAAAATATATTGAACACTAACGTCGTTCACTCGTTCCTTTTTCGATCTAAGCGAATGACTGTCTAAAAATTATCGAGATCGTTTTTCAAATAGGTCTTCGTGTTGCAGGCCTACGGTATAGTCCTTGTTTCCCTTATAAAAAAGTGATATGGTCACTCAAACCTAGAAAGTAACTACAATAGTGCTTCTTTTGATGATGATAAGTACGAGGGTGATGCCGCTGTTCTTCCCTTATCTGATTCCATTATCTTATGTGATTCCTTAATCATACAGTTATTCGATTTAAGCAGACAATCATATTCCCTTGTTAATAATGCAGATTGGATGGAATAAAGTATTTTCCCTATAGGAACAGTTGAAAGAAGACAACCCCAAAACATTTCACCTACAATCTGATTTTAGATGCACGCACTGCATCCAATAGAAAAATCCTACTTCTAAAATACAGCAAAAGAAACAAAATGAATTTCCGAATCGAGTGGATCAGACAACGGTCAAGAGACGTAGCCCGTTCTACAGTAACTTTTAACGTGAACATTTAACGACCCAAACTAAGTAGAGAGATACGGAACCTTTAGTTGAGATGTTTGTCACACAGTCACACAGTTATTAGCAATACAGATAGTAATGGAGATATGTCCTCTAGACTGACTCTGTCGTAACATGATATCCCTTTCCCCTAGTGTTATTGATAAAACAAGTAACTTCCTCAAGTTTATTCGTGTGCTATTAGTATCTAGTTACAAGGATTTGCTTTACGGTCTCTAAACTTTAAGACTCTGGCCCTGCAAGACACATGATCGCCATAGGATCTCAACATATGACTGCGGAAGATCAACATTTTCTCCTAACGAAATAGATATCTTGTCTTTGAAAAAATCCAACCAGGACCAGTTTTTAGTCCTATTTCTACAGTTCCGTAGCAAGAACTTATTTCCTTAAATTTCCCATGTAACAGAAAACTAATGTATTAACACATTGCTACTGCACATCAGGAAGCCGTTTGTAAGCGTACAAGCGTTCTTTGGTATATTTGACTCTGGATTTGCTAAAGGTTATCGTTCTGACGTCTTTGAGTATGCATACTTCATAGTTAATACAGGAACATCAACTTGTGCTCATCAGCACACTCTTTGAAATAACTGCAACATGTAATTAATACATGCAACAAAAGTCATATGTAAACCGCAGAGTAACTTTTCATATGGGATTAATAAAGTCGAAGAAGTCTTTCAGTTTTAACATCAACAAAATAAAACCTGCAGAAATAACATGAAAGGATTTTCTAATAAATCTCATCATCCCACAGCTCTCTATGTTATGAGTAGCTTCAATTGATCTGTACATTCAATCAGCAATCTTTTGAAAGCTCTACGTCAAAGGTTTAATATCAAAAGTATATAATGTACAGAGAAGCAAAAAAAGACAACTTTTGATTTAAAAAGCTTTGATACGTTAGTATGATTCCACTAGTCATTCATACCTAGCACGCGAAAAATTCGCTGTCAAAAATCTCACAAGAAAATTTACGTTCTCAATGATGACACAGGGAGTGGAATTATTTTCAAGCTAATTTTATTTGCAGGCAAGTAGAATTTACACCTTACAAAAGCTGTGCTACGTATGTAAATTTTAATTTGTTTCAATTAGTACGGTATAGTCAAGTATGAAATGAGCTGTTATCAATGCCAACGGATGAAATGTTCGCGTCCACCTATTGTCATGGCAACTGTTTGTTGCTTGAACGGAGTACGTCCCTAATGGCCACTAATATGATATTGTTGCCTGTTGGGATTAAATTGCTTTGTTCAAGTAGAAGTTAGCTTCCTGATACATAAACACCAAATACGATAATACTATTCTCATGGGTATCAATTTTTATCTGAATACTCCCAGTACAATAAATCTCTAGAACTATTTTCTTTTTCAGAAACGTTTACATAACTATAAGGATTAAATCCTACTAATTATCTATGTTTGAAGGAAATGAATTTGGGTAACTGGTTTACTTATACTATGAAAACAAACACAATAAGATGTGACACATGCCCATCGGTGTAAGCAACAGCACTTTTGATTTGCAACATCTTAAACTCGTACTTTCTATCACACGAAATTCATGTTTAATTATTTAGATAGAGCGCCACTATACAAAGCACAACTTGAAATTAATATGTCGCTGGGTCATTTTTCTAAATTCTGCAAACCACAAGAGCACAATTTCAAAGTCCTACCGTTCAATAAAATGACAGCAAAAGTTCTGAGGGGCACTCTTCCCATCTTGTTGTCCATGGCAATCAATGTATGGGCATGACTTTGTCGTCTACTATCTGAAAGAAATGACAATCGTTACTCAACAGTTAAAGTGGACATACCAAAGAATGATGCAATAACGCAAGATGCACAAATAAGGGTTTACTACAGATCTGTCTAATTTCTCTGTTGCTATAATGTTTAAGTTCCCTGGCAATGAAAATAAGAGATGGTATGCTCAATCTTCAATGCAATCTTACGCAACTTCTTACACACCTACAGTTACATATTTGCCTCTCTCCCTTGAAGTCCATCTGTGATCGAAGTCAATTTTAACAAAGCCAGCAATATGCATTTCTCCCTTGTATTTCAAGTTGTTTACGATGAGTAAAGATGTATCCTGATTGTCACAAACTACGGAATTATGATACATTTTGAAACTGTTAACATAAAGAAACACTAACATGTCTACTATCCTCATTCGTTTGCAATTTCATCTTATAAGGACCATTGCAAAAGCTTGTTATAGTCACGCAATCATTTGCAAGAACTATCTACATGCAAACCAATTTAACGAAACATTATATCTGTGATTTGTACTGTACATTGCAGATTTTCATAGAAGGCTTTCTGGTAGAAAGATAAATAAGAACAAAATAACTTACATCACTATAAACCTTTGCTTAGTTTCAAGATAAGTCCGTCGGTTTTCGCAGTCTGTTCTATAGATCAGTCACCTTGTTTTCCACTGGCTTCAGTATTTCAAAAAGTGAAGTGACGCAACGTAAAAAGGTTTGACTTTTCTAGTCTTCCTTGCCTACACTGTTTGTAACAAAAGGTCAGCATCGTTCAGAAATAATCACTGTAATCACAGAGATCACCCAATCGGAACTCGATAATGAAAGCTGCGTTGGACAAAGAAGAAATTTCCTATTGTTTACAGAAGAGCGCCAAATTTGTACTTCAAAACGCACTACAGCCCAGATACAATAACAAGCTTTGTTGCTTGGATCAAAGCTTCAAATGGACGAAATCCTTAAACAGAACGGATTTTAAAATCCTTAAAAATGTAGGAATTATTGTTAAAGGAGATACTATTTTGGAAACTGTTTTTATTACTGAGTTTTATCAAAGCGAACTATTGTAAAATCAAATAAAAGATATATTAAACTTAATGTAGGCAACATAATTTGACATGCTGAGTGCAGACTCTATACGCATACAGATCGAAGTTCTAAGTGAAAGCTCAGATCTACCTTTAACTAGCATGGTATAGACAAAATAAGAATGGCAAATAGAGAGTTTTAGAAGAATGGGTTTTTTGATATGTCAACAGACGAATGGCAATCAGACAACGCAGACCTCAATTTGTTACTTATGACCTATTCTTATTCATCGCACAAAGATATGATTGGTTAATGCTTCGATTTCGTCACAAGCGATTAACAACCACACCGCCTGAGTGGTCAGTTATGAGGACCGTCATAAACAAACTGTGTTCCCTTGAGTAAAAGCACAGAATGAACACAATCCAATTTATATTTCTTGTAAGGGTGGTGTACCTCCACTATGTTGTACAGACAACTCCATGAACTAATACTAACTACTTTGCATGGAACAATCACGAGAGTCGATTCATTACACGATTGCCTCTTTCGCGCCAATTTTTGCAAACCAATGGAAAATTAGGATATCTGAAGGGAGACGTTATCTGCTAGAAGATGTGGGATAAGCAAGGATACGAACGAACCATTAATTTTTTACACGGCTACAATATAACCCATAGCAAAACGCCTCTGTTTTAATATTAGTAGTCATAATTGAGAAGAACTGAGGAGAAATAAGAATCCATTTCTAGTCATGCCTTGCGTCACCTCTGCTGTGGGACAGTGTCTTTGTTGTAAACTGATTTGATTTGTAGAATTTATCATTTGCTTGTTATGACACATCTCATCAGGGCCTTAATTGCTTGAATGGATATATTTTTTGTCAAACATGAAGTTCCCAGTAAACCTGGGGTGAAGACGTGTTTGTCACTTTACTATCCTGAATATTTAACAAAAACACCGGAATAATCTTGAGCAAACCGGACTTATTAATTGGATATCTTCGGATAAGTTCGTGCTACCATTTTTATTCTTCATATCAGTCTCATTCGAATTGTGCTCGATTGGCTCTTACGAGATTTTTTTCCTTTTATGGTAAGGGTTTAGTTCAGGAACCGTCGTTTTGTCATGCTGAAGTTACAGTTCCGGTAGGCCAAACATTTCAATGCGTGCAATAAGAAACCCTGTGATTGTAGTCAACTGATAAACGAACCATTACCACTAATAAATCTAACACTTGAGATGAAAAAAGCGCATTACGGTTAGAACTATTGGAGTATTCTTGCATTCACAGTAACCAAAATGAAATTGGATGCTAATGTTTCTTCGTGATGGTGGACCATTTGTTGTGAAGAGAACGGAAGTCATAGACACGTTTATCATAGATTCATATCATAGATAGAACCTGAGAAAGACAAAAATGTCAAAAGCTAGTTGAAACAACATATGATTGGATTTCTGTCCATTGCGACTTGGCTTCTTTCATTTCTTCATTCATTAACTTTTATACATAGTAAGGAAATATCAGCCCTCGAATCCAAACATGGATCGTCGACTTTGAGGTTTGAAAGACTCAATTGCTTCTTAGCATTAATATATATATATATATATATATATAGAACAGAAGGAGAAAACAGAATCAGTCAACATAGGTTTTAGAAAACGGTATATAGGGCATTCAGTCACACATAATGTTTTTGTTATCATAGAAATTGTGTCACATAACATGCATGTATTTTCGTGGCTAAACTATCAGCAATAGACAAGCATGGTGCTCAATGCTAGAACGCAGAATAGCAGTCACAAGAGTAAAATCATATATAAGTTATGAAAAATTTATCATGAGCTTCGATGTTCTTACATCATCATCAAATGTGTGTAAAGCGCAACTTAAGATAAAATCCACCACAGATTTTATGTGTCAATGTGGAGGGAAAGTGATGACGTCACAAATCAATAGTTTTAGAAATACTACGATTTGACTCCAGATATCAAAAGACAAGTTTGGAATAGGCTGTTTCCCAAAGTAGCTGGCCTGTAGTGCATATAGTGTTTAAACTAGAGGCGTTTGAATCTCAAAATCTCTGGTCAAAACTCTGTTGATATTTCCTGGTTTCTTAAGTTAGGAACCAGCGTTAAATAATAGGGTTTTGTTAGAGAGATTCAAAAGTTTCAAACCTGCTATCTCCGTTTTGGGAAAGGGTATCACTCTCACTTTTGGCCATCGACGTTCTCACTGATAAAGCAACATAAAAATTGAGTTTTTGAAACCGTAATTGAAACATTGTCGAAATCGTGACGTCACACTTTCCCATCGCATTAAACGGCTTAAATTACATTTGGTTGGTCCTTGATCGTATGTAGCTCAGTAAAAGGAAACGATCATCGCTGCTAAACATTATGGGGAGTTCTTGGTATATCCATTTGCAGTAAGCTGGCTAAACAGTCTTATTAAATTTTATCGAGAGGAAACTGTCGTAGATCAAAAGGGAAGATTTTTATGCTTCAGTTGCTGCTGACATGCCACTGAGATTCACTCTTTGTGTAACAACAACACTGAATGATTGGCTGACGTTTGTCACACGTCACAAACAAAGCTGCATTGTGAATCGGAGGGAGCGTCAGGTTGTATCATGTGCATTTCCCACAGGTTACAATGTTTTTATTCTTTAGTGAGTCTATAATTTTGAATGTTATAAACTATTGTAAACAACCCCTGGTATACTGTGTATATAATGTAGTTATTCTACAATGCATATAAATATGTTATCAAGGGAGTCATGTAATTTTCAAGCGCAGTTATGTCCGAAATATGCCTCTTACGTGGTAGAAATCCATAAATCATCCATCTTGAATAATTGCCATTGCTAAAAACTGAGAGGCTAGCCTTACCTGGAACTTGACGACGTAATTCTCTGATCTTCGTTTTGTGTAAGGGTTCTGACCTTTCTCCTGGATTCTTGTTCTTATGTAAAGAAAAATACATGAGGAGTTCTTGCATTCACTTCACTCGATGCCATTCAGGAGAAAAATTACCCATACAGTATTTCGAAACAGCACAATGCCGCAACAACCGACTCTGACCAAACTGTCTATAGAATGGAAGGCTTAGTCTAAAAATTGCCTAAAAGCAAAGACCAAGGTAGATGCACAAGATAAAGTTGTTTTCTTCACGAATATTATAGCAATAGCAAATGCTCAGCAGAGGTAAGGTTTATCTCAAATATCGCAAAGGAAATGTGTAAGAATGTAAATTAGTAGGCCTACGTTTCAGGCGATAACTAACAAATTTAGAAACAGCTTTTAAGAAAAGCTTAAAATTCACTAAGCAATAGTTGCCTGGCTTTATGCTTTTATCCTACCATAACCTGTTTAAAAAATCAGCAATTTAATATTTTTTGAGTATCTGCTGAAACGTGAATTGTTTCAGATTACACCTGCCATATTGCAACGTAGTCATCGCCTTTGTAGATAGCATGATATACCTATGAATGATACACTGGTAATAGGTGCTAATGAGCAATAGGGCTGCCGTTTTTGCATATCATTTATTGATATGCCAGGTGGAAACCGTAATCATATCAGACTTCGCCGTTTGCCTATATTTAAAACAGGAACCTGAAGTAATTCGCTGTCAATGCTGGTATCCCATTGAGAGATTCCGGTTTCAAGTGGCCCTCAAATACATGATTACGGATGTAAACAAATGTATAAAACTATTATACGTAATTTGAAATGAGGAAAGTTTTCAGGCAGTACATCAAGATTTTGATCAACGGGCCTTCTGATTCAAAGGATAGCACATCAGCAATTGGTTTGAAACTCTACTGAGTATATGAAACACAGCAAGAGCTTTGACCTGCAACAAAACCCAGACCTACGTTACAGACTGTTAAAATTGATTAGTTTAAAGGATAAGTGCATATTTTAGCCGAGAAAAACAGTTTTAATTCGAACAAAAATGAGATTAGAGCTGTAATTTATAATCATTGGAGTAGAATCAGCCAATTTAATATTCTCAGAAATCAGTGAGAGCCACGATTGGACAATTCTATTTGGAAAAAAAGAAAAAGTGTGAGTAGCAAGAGGAAATGAAGAAAATCTCGTAAACGACAAAAAGTTGTTAAATTTCTGGATAAAGTATAAGATTGTACAAAACATAGTTGTACAAGTATTGAAATGAAGAAGTATTGTAATACATTCGTACGTTTTCACGTTGCTATTTTGGGCAATTTTCTTAACAGCTGAACGTCAAATGTCGGCTTAGCTTAAGATTTGTTAATAGTTCATACGCCAATTCTGACACCCCTCGGAGCAAAAATTATCAGAATAAATGTAACTGTGTTCTTGAAAGATCCAACTTGAATTTGGGCTATCTGATCCGTTTACCAGTCTGGAGATGTAATATGTGTCAATGAGTAAAGTACAGCCAGAGACGGCACCATTAATCTTAATGGGGGAGATAAGCTTGTTTAAACATTTGCCCACCATAGTAAAATAACATTATTTGGCCATGAAGTGTGGGGCTTTGGCCCTCGAGCCCCCCGTGGTACCGTGTCTGATAGCACAATTAAATGAATCCTTTATGTTATCAATTTTTGTAAACTGGCAAAATTACTCTTTGATTAAATAAGAGATTACAAAGAGAGATTGCTGGCCACTGATATTTTGCACATCGGCACATTCTAATCTAACTAAAGATTGTTTTAACAATTTTGAGAGTCGCTAGTAAATATGAAAAGTTAGTTTAGTGATTAAATTATCAAAGAATAAGACAACAAACACTTCATAGTTGTCCTCAGGTTTGTAACTTATACGTCAGTTCTGTCTGGCATGTGCTTATGACTAGTATGTTCTTTATAGCTGTCATCTTTTGTCAAGGCTGCTTTGTACCCTCTCGCTCTTCATTTAACATACTACCATATAGTCCAATCGCTAAAACGTCTTTTCTTTGTACACATGAAATAGTCAAGACAAAAGTTGTCTCCACCTCTGCTTATTTTGATTGGCTACATGACGGCTACAGAATAACTCTCAGATCTGTCGTCCGAACATATTGGCAGATACTGTATTTTTACCTGCCATGTATTTGAATTCTTAAGACCTGCTCAGTTTAAAACGGCTCCTTCTTTGATATTCTGAATGTATCACCTACAACACAATTTAACTTTGTCGATGTTTACTACCAGAGACGACGAATCAAAACACAATCTACTGCGCCTATCACTATTTAGGATTTGTTTAGGGTGTTAATAAAAGCGCCTTCTCTCTTTCAAATTGCTTTATTGGAATAAGAGGGTGCTCTCTGTGGGTAATGAATTTGCTTACAACTCTTGCTTTTTTACTAGCAAGAGATACAAAATGTGTCTTTGATCCACATGATCTTCTCAATGGTTTCTTACTATTCTCTCTTATCCTATCAGTAGTTTCATTAGAATTATTTAGTTTTCGAGCCCGGAAGTGGTTCCTTTTATAAGTCGATAAAAATGTAACATACTGCTAATCGTGTGTCCGACATAACCTGCCTGCCATTAACAGCAGTTTTACCCCGAGTTGATCACTTCCATTTAAAGGCATACGATCCATGTGGGAAGCTTCAAGTGCTTTCGCAATGGATGACCTATGCATGGACAGAGGCTGCCTACCTGTGTGCGGAAGGAGTTTCAAATGAAAAAGTATTTACGTGCTAAAATGTTTTCGTTGTTTCTTGCATTATAATGTTCTTCACTATCAACAAATTTCTTTACTTCTATTAAAATAATAATTATTATATGTATATACGATTATAGGTATATACGATAATTTTGACTATCTGGGGTTCGATAGCAAGACGGACATTACTCGTATCCGCAAAATCATTATCTTATTTCACACAAATTTTGGGGACGTTTGTACGTCATGAAATTCAAAGAAGTCGTAAAATGGCAATGCTCTGGCTATGGCTAAACAAAATCGACTGATTTCTATACTGCTGACTACTCTATCAAGAATTAGTTTTGTAGGGACAATATTTTTAGCAACATATATCGTCATAAGCTATGCAGCAAAACCTAGAATTTAGGTGAGAAAAATGTGAGCCTTCCATACAAAGCACACCTTAAGGCCATCTTAACTGTATCTGACTAGGTAATTTGGAGCTTTCCAGGAGTATAGTAGACCCTTGGCTATATAAATGATACTTACTGTGAATATGAGTTATTTATGTATGACAAAGGTAACATTTTTTATTAATCATTTAGCTCTAGAGCCATTGCATTTAAGGCGATGACGTTAATGCACTGCTGAAAATTATGACGTACTTCGACACCGTTAAACAATACATTATTAGAGCCCCTTTTACACACTATCCTTGATATAAGCTTCATTTTAAATTTCTTTTTGTTCCTGCAAATTTATGGGGAAAATGTAAGACAGCAGAAGCAGAAAATCAGAACTGGGAGGTTGTGACGGAAGGAGAAAAGATGGAAGAAAACATACTAGAAATAGCAGTAGGCGTAAACTGGGATGAATGGAGGAGAAGACTTTAGAAAACGAAAACAACGAGAAGAATGCAAAGCATACTAATCACCCAAGAAAGAGGCCAAGAAGAATGTTGCAATTTTCAAAACAAGAACGCAATAACTGTTATAGGAGGAAATGAAGACCTCCGCAGTGTTGAAAAGAGCACAACGAGAATTGCGAAACAGAATTTCGCGATGGACATTCACAAAGCAACGGTGAATAACGTGCAGGAGGATTTGTGTTGCCAAACGTACTTCAATGGATCGGTGGTGAAAAAGGGAACTCAAGAGCTGTGAGGCAAGAACTGCAAAGAGTCACAGAGATCAAAACAGGCAACATCACACCCGAAGAAGTAGAGAAAATCTTGAAGAAGATCAAGAATGGGTATACTGTTGGCTCCGATAACTTGTCAGTGAAGATTTGGAAATTTTAGGGGGAGCATGAGTAAAATCTTGACTTTAGAGCTGCAAGACATGAGCAGTTAGGTGATTTATTCAAGAATAGCCGATAAGTACGCTCACACCAATACTCAAAACCAAAAATGATATCCAGGAATGTGTGCGGGATAAGAAGGTCATAACATGAAGTTGTATTAGAAAGTATTAGATAGCCGACGTACGATTTATGTGCCAACTAGTAAGGAACAGATTGGCGAGGTAAAGAAAAGTTCAACAACAGACGCAATTTTCTGCCTTAAGACGGATACAACAAAAGACATGAAGACTTACACTATGTGTTAATTGATTTGTAGGAACCCTACGACAGGATAACGCTTGAAGAGGTCTACAATCATATGTGCTATAAGGACATACTAGTAAAGTACCTAGCCAGAGAAGTAAAGTAAGCAGGGTATCACAGAGGTTTTCTCAATTAAAGTTAGTTACATCAAGGATACGTACTTAGTCCATTGCTTTCTGCATCATAATTACGTGTTTGTTAAAGGAAAGCTGTAAAAAGGATATAACTTGATGACGAATTTGTTAAAGGAAGGCTGTATAAAGGATATAACTTGATGACGAGTTTGTTAAAGGAAGGCTGTCTAAAGGATATAACTTGATGACGAGTTTGTTAAAGGAAGGCTGTATAAAGGACATAACTTGATGAGAAGTTTGTTAAAGGAAGGCTGTATAAAGGATATAAGAAGATGTTTGCGCGTAAAGTGGTGCTGTATGTGGGAGAACAAGAGAGTTTGATCGATTAAGATGTTGCAGAAATGCTTTAAAGGGGAGAGAAATGGCGATTTCAAATTTTTAAAAACATAAGCTGCAATGGGGTAATGTGGGGAATGGCAATGCTTAACAACTACTTGAGGCAACAAAAGTAAGTATTTTTAAAGCATCTTACAGGAAAATGGTGTTGTGGCAATTAAGGTAAATTGGAGAATGCAATGCAGATAAAGATATTTTAGGAAAATTTCCATTTTACTTTGACGAAAAAAATTTTAATACCAAATATGAAGAGTAAGATGCAAAAACATAGTGGATAAGAATAAGCGAATTTAGTATCGATCGTGATCAACTGGATTCATGGCTGTAGGATATCCACTTCGGGATTAGAACCAATCAGCAAACAAAGTCTATAAAGCTGATATAAAACGGGTCACTTCTGCCCATTCTCCCAAGACAATTGGTAACAAATATGGAATAAGTAGCTTATGTGTATTTAGGACACAACAAGTTGAAGTCTCCTAACTTTACGGAACTTGAAAATACCTTTCTATAATCTTAGCTTAGAAATGTGCATCTTCAGCTATTTGCTATCCACTTGTTTTTACCCTGTAAATTCGTGCAGATCTAAATGCTCTCGCGTTTTTTTTATTAGCAACTCGTTTATAAACAACTGATCTGGATTTAAAAATTACGGAGCAGCTTCAGATTTATACAAATATAAACATAAGCAAGACAACATTTCATTTGTCGCAGAAAGTGAAAGAGACACGTTAAAAAAAAAAGAAGAAATAAAACTCGACGAAAAGGAGACTACGATGACTTCTTTGTTACATCACTAATCGAACGTTGCTTCTCACTTCTTCTCTTTTCAATCAGCTCGTTGAAATACGACTGTGCATGATTAATTAATTTCTCTTGCCAACTGCGAATAAGTGTGTCACTGGTTCAAATCCCGTCAGCATCGCACTTCTTTAGTATCTTATCATAATATGTTTTAGTCGCTTTCATTATTCCTTAAGGATATTTATAAATCTGGTATATTCAAATCCTAAAAGTGCTACTATTACTACGTCTAATGCTGAAGAGCAAATTTTAAAACATGAAGTAAATAATATCAAAAGTTAAAATCAATACAAAAATAAGCTGCCCTAAACGAAGCTGACACTTGCTGTCTATATCAAGACTAGCACTGGGGTTTTTAAAGTATACATATAAGTGAATATCAAGCAGTTCTGTTCACTTTTCATAACTTGAGCTGTTGTAGGAAACCGCCGTAAGTCATATGAATTTAAGTTGACCAATTATAGCACCAAAATCAGATCAGAATTTACGTTGACGTTTAAACTTTGGCGGTCTCCTTTTCTGTACTCTCAGTTTGCAAATTAGTAACGACTCATCTGAGAACACGTACTTTATTGAAAAATCATTTAAGTTCTCTTAGGTGCAAAAGGAGACAACTAATTACATTTCACGTGTAAAACAAAGATAAATTAGAAGACAAACATTGTTTGTTCAGCTCGGTTTCAACACAATCACCCTCAACTGTGACGCAATATAAGTTGTTATTCACCGACGTAGCCGGCACTTGTGTCACAGAAATACAACTTTCTATCTGCTACGCTGTGTTGACCCTAATGAGTTTTGGTCTTTCCGTTTTATATACCGCCAGGGTAATGCGGATTATCTATTTTTGCAATACCCTAGGCCAACACTTTCCTTTCCCGATCGAAGAACTGAAAAATGTGAGAAATCACCTAACAGTGTTTACATCAAGCTGCAGAGCAATAAAAGATATGCATCAAGTTAGAAACAATTGAAACGTGAAGGAACTGGTGTTATCACAGTAAGAATAAGACTCAGGTCACCACAGCAAAAACATGAACTCCCTTAAATAGAAAAATTATAAAAATTCTACTCAGAATCATTCAGAATTCTTCTTGGGATATTTCAACTGACAGCGTAAACTGCAATTATGTTATAGGATCGAAAGTAAGATAATATCAGAGAATGATATTGATAACTTTTTCATTATTCAGCCTTATATTTTTAGCAATTTAGGAGTCAATCACAAAGGCAATGACAAAATAGATTTGATAACGTGATAAGATCAGTGTACTCTAGGTATTCCAAAGTCTGTATATCAGTATGTGATTTCAAGCCGAATTTGGTAGCATTTTTTGACTATGGCTTTCTACTCTTTCACTCTTTTGCAGAAAAATGTACAACTAAGCAATCGGAGCCACTGTGTTTTCCTTTTCATCATAACGGTCTTTCTACTGCAACGATATTGGGTTAGTAAGATTGGATTTCCTCTTTTACTTCCACATAAGACAGTACTACATTCCATGTCCTTAGTGGTTACTCAATCTACTTTTCATTTTAATATTAATTTGAAAAAAGGGATTTTCGTTTAATCCATCATGATAATCATAGTAATACTCTACAACTTTACAATGAAGATAGAGAAATTTCATGTCAATACTGAGTGTAGTTGTGACGTACAGCCGATGAGTTACCGATAGATCTGTCTTCGGTACCACAAATACCACAGTAACAACACTACCACCAGGACTGGAGCCATTCAAATTGAGATCACAGATCAATCTGTCCTTGCCATTTCCAACAATACATTCTTCAAAACGTATTCTTGATGCCTTATGAAGAAAAGGCCTGGTCGAGGAAAGTTTTAATCTTTTTTATTGGGGGGGTGGGGGGTGGAGGGCGGTGGCAGCGATATTTTGCATGACTATAAGAGCTGTAATGTATACTTCCTAACATTTGAAAGAATATCTCACATTACTTTCGGTAATACCTTACAGGAAAAACAGGACTTTACTATTTTTTATACCTTATCCATTATCGTTCTACTTGATTATCACCGGGAAAAGACGCAAGTGGAGTAATATAGTCCAAGACTGCCACTCGTTGTATGCACCCCTTAAGAATGGATGGCCGAGTGAACACTGACACTTCAAATTTACGATCAAACCTTCGATCGAATTCAAAGTTGCACTAGAATATTTTGCTTAGAAAGGAGTTTAAAACATGTTTACAGTTGCTAGAATAATAAATAAAAACAGAGATTTCCTTTGCCAATTAAGAAAAGCTTATGATATGTCTTGTAAGCATATACACTTTGATTTGATCTCCTGTGTATACATCCCAGCTTGAACTATTCTTTGTATCATGAAAAGTAAATAGTCAATTAAGCAGGCAACTAATTGTGATTAGGTAAATAGTCCCTTAACGCAAGTGACAAGAATGAATGCATTGCCTCGAGACCTAATTAACAAAGGACAGTGAAACCATTTCAAGACTGGAGATCGATACTACCAGTTAAACTACGTAAATACATTATAACATCTTGCCGTTTTGTCAAAACAAGTTTAAGCTAGGTGATAATTGCACTTCACTTTCTACGCACGTTCGGACACTATTGTTATATCTGCAATTCATCATTTTGGTGAACCCTATTAAGATGTAAAGTTTTGTGTTTCAATCATTGCATCCTATCTAGTAAATTTCTATTAAGTTTGAAGAGATAGTGGAGAAAAGTGTAAACGGGGTGTAAACGGGGTGTACTTCTACCAACAGAGCTATGGTGACCCAGTGATGATATAGTTCACTTTTCTCCAGTCTCTACATTACCTCCTGATACTCCACTGGTGGACATCGCATTTATTTCAATGCAATTATGGAGAATAGCCTCTCTGTTCCATGTGATTTGACGATAGAAGGACTGTCATCCGCCCATCATGCTGTTTACAGCTCATTGAAACTACAAAGTATTATGGATACTATTTTATCTTAAAATATGTAAAATACTACTATATCTTAAAATATGTAAAATACTATTATATCTTAAAATATGTAAAATACTATTATATCTTAAAATATGTAAAATA
>JAAAKL020001137.1:0-32979 GCA_010016065.2 Carybdea cf. marsupialis auct. non (Linnaeus, 1758)
GCTCCCCGTGTGCCAATGTGACCGTGCATATGTCCGACGTTTTCTGGAAGCTGTAGAAAGCTCATGAAAATTTGCTAGGTTAAGGAGTTACATTAATCAGATTGCAAAGTTTCACTGCCGAAAGGGACAAAATGTTGTTTAACTCCCGGTAGTTTTCACTATAGAGGCTACGTTGATTGAAATGTACGCATCATCATCATCGTCATCATCATCATCATCATCATCATCCTGATCATCATCATCATTATCATCACCATCATCATTATCATCATCATCATCATCATCATCATCATCATCATCAAGGAGGGTTTCCCGGGGCTATTGCAGCACACCATTTACATGACTTAAATTTTATCTACGGAGCTCAATTCTGTGTCACATGTAAGATGATCAATGAATCCGACCTGTTCTCTTCAACGCGAGATCGGACGTGTAAGGTAGCGAGACTAATTTATCGAAATCAATTGGTAAAGTTGTTAAAACTCATGTGGTTAAATAAAATTTGAAAAATTCTCATCTGGTATTCTCACTAGTGTTCCCAATTGCGAACTTGCTCATAATTTTGGTCATCGTTTTTTTTTCTACAAGTGGCCTACGGTCCTTTCCTGGTTTTTAGCGAAGCAACATGCCATATTTAAGCCTGTTACGTATTACTGTTGAAGAGTGCTTCACATCAAGAATATTTCATCTCGTGATGTGATATTCTAATTTTTATTTTTGTTTCTCTCTCGGCCACGTAGGGTTATTGCACAGCGAAGACTTTATTTATATCAGATACTGACAAAAGGAAACATTTTGTCCTTTCTTGCAAGGTAACGTCGTCAATTTCCTCAGTTAAGGTATTCGACCTGCGTATGAACGCCCATCCTTTCTTACTCATAGTGCTTATTTCAATTGGTTTATTTTTGTAGACAAGTAATATTTTCTTTAGGTTACTCTATAAATGACTTTTATAGAAATCTTTTTCCAGGCAAAGGTCTAGCCTTGGGATTTTTTATTCTTCTTTTTTCATAATATATTTGTATAATAATGTACAATAACGTATACACAGGATAGGAATGAGTTAGTGATAGATTCGAAGGTGTTGATATCAGAAGATAAGGGAATGCAAGGAAATAAAAGTGAGTACTTTTGGAAACCACAATATCATTAGGATGAAGCAACTCCCAATAGAGAGTTGGATGAAATGGCACAAATTGGTCTAGAACAAAGATATTCGTTCGTTCGTTTGTATCTTTGGTGGAGCACTAGACATGGTAGTAACTTTAGAGAAGATTAGAGTAAAACTGGCGACATCACGTCGATGTGTTTCAAATTGAAGAGTTGATATACAGAGGGGGGTGGGGGCAATCTAGTGAGAGGCTTACATCTAAATCCCATGAAGAACATGGTGGGACGATGTTGCACGTTTTCAAACATAGACTTTGCAATTTGGGGAGTAGATTTACTATTCAGATAAATGGAAGAATCCTGAGAAAGATCAGGGAAATACGTAAGATGAAACCTTCTCAAGGAGAGCACTTTTCTCCTCGCCGCTTTGTACGATAGGAGTACAATCCATGTCATTTAGAGGAAGATAAAAAGAGCACCTCTTAGTAAAGGACTTGAGTCATTTGGCTCAGCAAGGGTCGCCGCCCATTTTTCGACTTGTTTCATTGTAGCCTGAAAATCCAACACGATATTCTATTGGGAAGTTCTAGTGGTTCTATATTAGTTAAGAAGATTAGAATGAATAGTTGTGCCATTAAACATGGCCGTTTTCCATGTGGATAAGAAGAGGCCAAGGGTTTGCACAGTGTAGGGCGTGGACCGATAATGTACTAGACGAAAATCAACACCTGCAATTCCTTATTTACTTTTATGAAAGCAATAGAAGGGTTTCTTCATCAGCACTGTGGGATTGTAGCAAAAACATAGACGGGATTTAGTTTCATGAGATAGGTTAACGGCGTTGTTGGCACGTGGAGGGGTCTGACGATTTCTGTCAGGGATAAGGGCAGTGCTGTCTTACAGTCGGTCTATGTTTCGTACCAAAGTACTTATGTATGAAAGTATGTTATAAAGCAGGCACATTGTGGTACACTATTTGGTTCTTACCATATTATCTCTTCTTTTTTAGCTTTTATATGCCAACGGGAAATCTGTAGGCTTATTTAATTCAAAACGAATGAAGGTATGGTGTTTTATTTCTTTGATTCCTTGTTTCACTTCCATCCAGAAAGGCGCAGGGCTGTAGGCAGGGATGTTTACATTGTAAGGTAGCGAGCGTAGCGAGATATGTTGTCGAACGAGCGAAACGATCGCGCAGACGTACAGTTGGCCAAACACCAAGATGGTGGTGGCAGTGGTAGGAAGAGCGAATCATGTAATACTGGAGTCAACTAACGAAACAACCAAAATGATACTCGTTCTCAAGCCAGGGCGATACTACCTATTTTGAAGAACGTGTTATTGGCAAGTGGTCTTTACTGCAGATAACTTTAGAGGCGTGCTTTATTATCTTCTGGTTCGGATGGTATAAACCTCCAGGTTTACTTCCCATGGCGTGATAGCCGGCGTTGCCTACATGTTTAGGGCAAAGGCAAAAATTTCACCCTGGCATGGTAATTTCTATTTACTAAGGAAACATTACACCGAAGCTGTGAAACCACAAACCCTATCTGCCATTGTATATAGGGTCTCTTAAAATATCCCCATCTGATTAATTGTAATTAGAAAGTGGGGAGGGGCCGTGCAAATTTTTCGGAGGTACGGTGAAGGTGGTCACCGTGGTTGGCGGCAGGAAAAATGTGAAAATATGGCTAAGGAGTGGCTGGAAAATGCACAGAAAATGTTAAAGACGTAAAATATTTATTTTTCGGTCTTATGCAAAAACGTTTAGAAGACATGTGCCCCAGTATTGCCGGATCGGGTATTGCGTATACAATTTTAGATTTTAGCTCTGCTTATGTACGGGTCTGAAGCTGCTCCCCGAATCATAATAAATGCGTTCTATCACTCTCGTGCATTTGTATTGATAACAAGCTCTCTCTTCATCATCGAGTGCTGAAATTTGTTCGACCTCTAACCGACTATTTCCCGCGTCAGTACTCCCTTGCTGTGCTATTATGAAAGGCGTCGGCTGATGTATCCTCTCACAGATCTGTTGCCTTCAAATGTTCAACGAACAGTTGTATTCAATTGAACTGAGCTCCCATCGAGACTTCTGTCATAAAACAAACGAGAGGGAAAGTCTTCATGGGATACATGACTAGGGCGTAGTCCCAGGGTGTTTTTGTAGAAATGTAAGGAAAACTTTGAGGAAGTACTGTATCCAAAAAGAATAATGGTATCTTCTCAGATTCAGGAAATTTTCGAGGAAGGGGACAGATTTTGAGAACGTTGGTAGGAAGAGTTATTGTGCGTCAGAAAATTGAAGGCAAATCTAAGTGCACCAGTTGATTCAATTCCAGTAAATTTATTCAAAGAGCACAGTCTCACTTATTGAGATGCTCCTGGGGTTTTAGGAGTAGTATTATCTGTAGGTATGACATGATATCTTTTTTACTTTCTATTGTACAGTGGTACTTCGTTTCTTTATCACTTTTGTGGCCTTGTGGTATACACTTGCTCCAATTGAAGTCATGAATCCCATTGAGACATTTCATCATATTGCCTCCTTTCCATTTGTTGTGTATTACATGTATGATGTAGAACGTATGAGCTTTGTCTCCTTTGAGTGTGCTTTCAATTTTTGTTTATTACTTAAGCTAAGAGTGTTTGATGAATTTCGTAATTGTGACTTAAAAGGTACGGAATATTGAGATGAATATACGTAGGGAGGAGCCTTTCTTGTTATTTGATATTGAATCAAGTCATTAATAAAATGATTGCACTTCGAATACATATCTTCCTCCATGCCATGTCAATAGATTGCTATAGGAGTATCATGGAATGAACTTAAATAGGTTAGGGCGTACTTGCCGTAGAAGGGTCTAATTGTCAAGCTAAGCCCGCAAGGAGTACTTGGTGTTGATCGAACGTATGTTTTTGAAACAAGGATCTCAGATCAGCGACTTCTCATAGTAACTTTAACACATAAAGCTCATTCGTTTAAAAGTTCTATACATACGAGGTTTTGTTATCGCATCTCATGATTTCACTGGAACACTTGACCTTTTCAAAAAATACTAACCTCTTTGTCTCTTGTGTCATAAAAAGAAGCAATTACAGCACCGAAGTGCCTCCTCTTATAGCACTCTCTACAAGAATATCTGTGTCTTCGCCTGCGATTTCTGCGGTCACGCGTCCGTTGGAAGGAACTGACCCAGCTTTTATTTTGATTTGGAAATGAAACCAGTTTTGATCGTAATAGCAGATGTGAGGTATTGTGCCTTCAGTTGGATTTTGAACGCAGACAACCGGACCTGTGACCTGTTTTGCGCAGTGTGTCCTAAAGGCAATTGATGTTGAGAATTTCCACACCTTAGTGAACTGTTGTAATAATTTCAATAAAAGAGAAATCTGTGTGAATCTAATGCCGTCAAATATGTCATTTGGTAGATGATGCAAAAGACTGAAAAAATTCATATCTTTTGGTCCGTGGTTTTGTAACTCATGGTCCATTTTAACTAAGAGTTGTTGTCCATCATTATACATACTACGTACCTCATTTGTTACTTTATAACTTTCTTTCATAAAAGGTGATCTCAAAGCCGTCAAAGAAGAAGCAGTCCTTCAAAAATACTGAATGTAAGTGATGCACTTCTTATCTCTACGATGTGCCCGTGATGCACTTGCATTGTTGCTATGTCATAGTGTTTCTTGTGCAGATATGCTCTCTGTTCACATTGAAATTGCCCAATTTTTTCAACCATTGTATGACTTTGTCTCTTGGTCGCCCTTTGTCTCGTGCATCGCAGTGTTCTTAGATAGAAAGAGAAGGAATTATGTGGCAGCGCAGCTTGACGTTAGCTACTCTTTAATAGCAACTGCTCACTATATAATCCTAAAGGACTCCCCTGAACACTACCAAAGGAGATTCATTAATTCTGATATATGTTTTTCATTTTTCGTGGTTTGATTAGTTGCTTTGTTTGGTTTTTTCAAGTTCGTATTGCAGGCAAGGAAAAATGAGCCCAAATTATGAGTGAACAAGTTATTGTAGTTTTGCTTTAATTTGGAGTAAAGGGGGGGGGGGGGGGGGGGGGGGGGGGGGGGGGTAGGGTTAGGATTAGAATGACATAAAAGAGTACGTTTTAAATTAGACATGATTTGGGATTGGTATTAAACAGTTTCTTTCTTTAACTCGTAGTATGTATCTCGTCTGGTACGACAGTCGCATTATTTAACCGTCTACGTTCACAGACAGTCAGCACCAGATATCTTCATGTGGAGGACGAAAATTTCAAGGCTAGCAGTCAACAATGGGGGGCCTTTACCATACACTTGCGTAAGTGTCAAACTATTATTAGGTGTAGCATTAGCAGACGTCCATGTAGAAGATGGCTGGTCTTTTCTTGTTGGTATCGTATTACAATGCATGTACTGTACTTATCTAATGTGAGACAAATGTGATAGAATAGCAAGGATTCTGTTTTGTGTTAACGTAAAATTAAGAGCCCGTTTAGAATATTCTTAGGAAATAATCTTGTTATTGCTCCCCTTACATGCAGCTCATCTCCCGTAGAATAGCTAGAGGGACATTAAGTTAGGTGGAATTTTAGGGTTGTTCATTTCCCGTTCTATGTTTATACAGTATTTATTTTTGTTGAAACCTCCCTTGTTGTGTTATATTGTGTATATTGGTTTCCATTGCTAATTTTAGCTGCCTTAATCCGTTAACGGTTTTGTTTCTGTCTGTCCTAATTGTGAGTCCCCATGGCGAGTATAACTGAGTTGTTCATACTTTACGTTGACTATCCAGTAAGAAATAGTATATCTTACGCTATTTTTGTGCCGCTACTTTTTCACACTGCTGTCCCTTTCTTTGTGGATCGTCCCATTTGTTTACGTACGTGGTATCTTTATTTACCCTAGAAGCATATGTTGTCAAAAGGGTGGCTAAGGACATAATTACTCCCGCGAGAGGAATGACACAGTTCTTTAATTTCTTTTCGTTATCTATAATTTGTTAAAAGTATAAATGGGATCTGTAGTTACAATTGCACAGCTTCTGATGAAGAGATGATCGAAACGTTATTCGAAGGGTTTTTTGGATAGTGTATACGTATTGAAGTTTCATCAAAGGGACTAAACTTTGGCCCAACACCAAATGGCATTGAGAAGACATAAAGGACAAGGAGAACGTTAAAAGGAATCTTGGTTGTTCCAAAGTAATGGTGGATCAGTTACCAGGGAATTTCTTGTGCCATCAAGTTGGCAACCATCCAAGGACAGTAATGGATTAAAATTCTGTTTAAGAATGTTTGAGAAGAATATATACCAAGAGGGCATCATTTAAAAAATATTAGCGTAGACCAGTTAACAGCCCTAGAACGACTTAGGCTAGGTACTCGTATAGATATCGAAGGTGCAGATAACGGATCAGCAATTGTAGTGTTGGACAGAGTAGATTTCATGAAAGGGGCTAATAGACAGTTGGATGACCAGAGAGCGTATGAGAAGGTAGATCAAGATAGAGCAGCAGTTGTAGAAAAGAATGTTAGTGAAGTTGTAGAGGACGTTAGAGGGGATCTAGGTATAACGGATAAGATCAGATCTTCCCTTCGTGTAAATCTATCATTCTATCTATTTATCTATTCTATCATACGTTAAGGACAAAAGTCATTTGTTGGCACTTTTGGCTTGTCTCAAAGATATGACGATGTTATTCTATGCACTGCGGATGTTTTGGGATTGTACCCCAGCATTCCATACGAGGAGGGTATCGAAGCTACAAGGAAAGCATTAGATACAAGGTCATACAAAGTAGTTAGTACTGGTAGTTTAGTCAGCCTAGCTAGAGCAGTCTTTAAAAATTGCGTGTTAGAGTTAAGTAGTGTGACTCACAGACAAAAGTTAGGTCCGGCAATAGAAGCTAAGTTACAGTTCCCTACAGCTTATGCAAGCATATTTATGTACAGTTTAGAGATGGGTTGGTTGAAGAAGTGAGCATTTAGTCCGTTAGGTTGGTTTAAATATTTAGACGATTGTTCTTTTATGTGAACGCATGGTGAGAAGTAACTAAGGCAGTTTCAGATCTCCGATAATAGCAGTTACGAGTTCTTTAGATTTACTTTTTAGGTATCTCATAATAGGATTAATTTTTTAGATACTTTAGTTCGTTAGGTAGGTAGCGGAATGGAGAGTGATGTTTTTTGTAAAACCAGGGATACACACGAATGCTTATACGAGAGATCAAGTCATCCAGCACACATCAAGAAGGCCATTCCATTTAGTCAGTGTTTTAGATTGCGTAGGCTATGTTCAAGGAGTGAGGATTTTGAGAAGAGGGGAGAGGAAAGAGTGGTTGGTGAAGAGAGGGTATGATGAAAGAGGAATACGGGAGCAATTAGATAGAGCCAGAAAGATTAATTAAAAGGATTTATTAAATAGAGCATGAGATAGTAAAGGCAGTGCAAGTAGGAGCGGATATAGGAGAAGCAACACCAACAGTAGCAGCAGCAGCAGCAGTAGTAGTAGTACAACTAGCCGTAGAAGCGGAGTTGCACTAGTTATCACATACCACGCGGCACGTGATAAAGTTAGGAGGTTGTTGATATAGTATTTTAGCTTGTTCGGAAGATCTAGTTCGATACCGATTTTAGCAAGAGTAATCGGAAGCTATAAGTGTGGGAAAATGAGATGCCAGGTTTGTAGTTATATAGTTGAGGATCTAGTTGTGGTGATAGTACCTCTGCACGTAGATATAGGATAAACCATAGTTTAGACTGTGATTCATGCAATGTAGTTTATATTCTAGAATGCAAAATTTGTGGTAAACAGTCTGTATGTAGTACAACTACTAGGTTTTTACAGAGGTTTAATAATTACAAGGTATTTAGTAGACAGTTTTAGAGAGGAGGTAGTGTACCACAGAGAGATTTTTCCAACACTAGAGGATGTTAGTATTAGACTTATTGGTAGGTTGTATAGAGGTAGTCGGCGTAGGGAGTTATTTTTGCAATTCGAATTAGATAGTTTTGCGCCAATGGGTCTTGATAGTCGTGAGGTAAATTTGTAGGCATGGCAGGTGTAGTTTTTTTTCATCCTTTGCCATTTCGCTTCGTCCTGTGTTGAAAACCTTTGTAGGTGTTCAATTGTCATTATTCCCAAGAGTGTGTGTTAACCCAGCTGTTATTTAAGTAAGATCCTATTTAGTTGGAAAGATATTTTGGTGAAGAAGACATCGAAACGTTAATGAAAATGTGTATTTACTAAGTTGTTTATTGATATTTATGCACATAGGTGATAACAGACCTTTTGAATTTAGTTATATGTATACACACACATATACAAGTATTCCGTGTTTGCTGTGTGTGGTGTGTCTGCCTGGGTACATATACGTGAAAGTGGCAATGGTGAAGCTGATAGCGAAACGAAAAAAATTTCGTCGCTGGTGGTGGTGTGAATACGGAATTAACTTCCTGGGTTATTGACTTAACTATTGCACTATTTAGTGAAGTGGTTGAGCCATCGTTTTCGATACCAGAGGTTCGATCCCTCCACAACCATAGGAGTTTTCGTTCATTGACTTATTATGGCTCCATGATTGCTAATTAAAAGATGCGTACATTATGTTTGGCCTTCGTGGAACAAATTTTATGTTACATTACCAATTTGTGGTTTAGTTATGAAAAGCTACTTATGTGGGACACAGTAATGTTGACTGCCATTGTGAAGATTTTTTTGTTTTAAGATTCGCAGTGACATGTTATTCCTCGAAAGCATACACGGTTGAGCCGAAACGACTACAGTGCCATTAAAATAGCAGTAGTTAAATTAAAGAAGTGAATAACTGAAGTAATTAAACTTCACCGAGATACTTCCTGTGCACTTCGATTTGATATCTGATTTTATTTCTTAAAAAGGTTACGTCAACAATCACCAATCTATGTGCTATGTCGATTGCTTGTAATCGAAGCAATTCACAGTTGGCCCATCAAAAACAGGTCGTATGACAGGTACTATTTTAAACTATAAGATCTGAGGTATTAGGGAAACATCTCTAGTCACCTCTGCGTAGTCTTAGTTTATTCAGTAAGTAAAACGATTCAATCGTTTAATATGAAGGGAAGTTGTCCTACTTTATTGACTTTCTGTATGTCGAGATTTGAAGTAAAAATAAAAAATTGAGTGATTTTTCAAGATGCGTATAACTTTACTGCTTGGTTTTGGTTTTCATGGTGTCCATTGTATTGTTTAAGTGACAGAATTATTATACCGAGTATTTGTATCACTTTTCAGTCGACGATGAAGAAGATGAAAGTGAAGAGTTTACGGTTCGAGAGGGTTTTATCCATTATGGCCAGACAGTTAAACTTGTATGTTCAAACACTGGAATGGCGTTACCACGACTTGTAAGTAACACAATGTATTGCTCTTTCTATCAGGTTCTATATGAAAACTAATGATAACATGCTTGCATATTGATGATTTGCATTTTGAGAGAGTTTTTGAGGAGAGAGGTTTTAAAATGATACTAGATACTGAAAAGATGCTAGAGAAATAGAAAAGTATGTCACCAACGGGATATTTGGAGTGAGTGAATCGAGTGATATCCTCGAGCATTGCTAACTTAAGCGTACAAGAAAAGTTTGATAGCCAAATGACTTCTAATCACTAGTGCTTTGCATCAATGTACCTTGAGCCCTCGCTATCGCCAGCCACTGAAGGAAATATTGCCTGTTATGTGTTTTTAAAGACAGACCCATATTTATGCTTGTCTTAGTATTATCTCTCACGTCTCTTTGCCAAAGAACAATTTTTTTCGGCAATTTCATGTAAGTACAATGGGTTCTCACAGCAGCCCTTACACAGCACTGCCTTTCAGCGGTAGTTGCTGATCCAGGGGGAAGAGTACAGAGAGGATTATGAACAGCAGTGTAGATAATGGCAAGTGGACAGTTGAAATTGTATCTTGTTATTTATGTCGCAGCTTGTTGACCATTCTTCCAATAATTAAATGACGGTTAATAGCCCGCAAGTCTTTAGATGCAGTTTCAGACGGATGTTTGGATTAAAAAAACGATGCAGACTTGAGACCAGAGCACGTGTTGTATTATCTGTGCTAAGACGATTTTTTGTGAATAACAGGGTATCAAGTGAGATTGGAAACACATGCGCAATTATTGCCAGCACCGCATTAGTACAATTTGAACCTTCATGCAAGGAGATGCTGCTGTGTGGTTTACCGCTGACCGAAGATGAGGAAACCTTTAACAACTAGTTGTTTTCAATCGATTTAAAACATGTAGTGTTTGCGTATTTTGACCTAATGGGACAATAATCTGTTATCGTGGAGTTGTGACATTATTTAAGAAGTATGAAATGTTCAGTTTTCCCAATGTTTCGTACTCATCCTTCTGTACCTGGAATACATGCATGGGTATATGAAATTATTGTGTCTTACTACAAGCTAATCAAGTCTGAAAAGGCACATTGCTTCTCATATTTGCAGTAGAGTGGCAGGGGCTATAGTGAGTGTACGCACCGCCTCCAACAGCGTGAGGAATATTTTGAAGCATAGACTCTTTCTACATACCCAGCCAGGAATCATAAACGGTTTGAATTATGGTTTTTGTGGTATTCCCTGTAATACGTGTATGACATGTAATAACAACGGTTATCTTGATATGACTAAGATAAGGATAAAATCTTTGCAGGTTTATCATTGATTGCCCATGAGGCTGGCAGGCTGACGTATTCAGCTCAGGTTTAAGAAGAATGAGTAAAAATGCCATAGACTGTTGCTAAGCTTGCAGCAATGCTGTCTTAATTACCATTTCCTTGCCTTCTATCCATAAACAGATCATCCGCAAGGTCGAAAAACAAATGGCAGTTATTGATGCAGATGATCCAGTTTCACAGCTGCATAAGGTTTGCCTTTTGATATCAAGAGATATTCTTTCATATTCAACGCATTATGACTTCAATTTCTGTCTTGTGACGTTGAAAGATTGAGGGCGTCACGTAGGGAGTCAAGCTAGCTTGACGTTGTAAGGCTGTATGTGTGTACTTCCGAGAAATGACTGAGTGAAACAAAACCCATATAAATTAGCAGAAGGCGCTGACTTCGGTCATGTCGCACTTAGCACCTACACAAAATACAAAGAATAAAGTGCATTGAGCATGCCCTTTGATCTTTCAGTAGATACAGGGTAAGTGGGGGATATTGTATTACGCATCTCTGTACCTGTTTCCGTTACTTTGTATCCCTAAATTACATTGATGCGTCCTTTTTACCTTTTTCTCATAGCATAAACACCAGCAGACCACCAGTATATTTAATGCCCCTAGTTAACTGAGAAGTGAATCATATTAGCAATTGTCTCTACATATCAAGGCCAGCATTTACTTATTAAGAGTCTCTGAAATCATCGATTTAATACATTTTGTAATATTGTAGCATTTCCTAATTTATCGGCAGAATCTCTGTTTGCTATAACTGACATCATCGTAGTCCTAACTGAAAGCATTGTTTGGCCTTGTTTTGACATTATCTCTATTTTAGGTTGCATTTTACATGAAGGACACTGATCGAATGTATCTTTGTTTGTCGCAAGAAAGGATCATTCAATTCCAGGTATTGTTTTGTGTCATAATTCACTTGACTTGTTTTCGATATGATGTGAGTATATTTTAATGTTATAAACAACAAAGGTGGTAATGGATATCTTTGGTGGTGAGATCGAACCGAGGCAATGGAAGGCTAATGAGAGGAATTGGACGATCAAAGTATGAAGTCGTCTTTCTATGTAGGTAAGCTGTGTGAAAGGAAAGGACCAGAATAATAATAATTAAGCGCTCCACTTTAATGAATATCTTAGCTCTTCTGCCTCGTGAAGAGCAGGCTGCTTTTTGCTGCTGATTGTTACAACTCTGAAGAAGGCTAGCTTGACTAGCTGAAATATATGTTTATAAGTATAAAATACATTAAAGTGTTCCTGTGCCGTTCTAGACTGATTCTTGTTTTATATCGATTATATTTCAACGTCAGTCTTTGTATCTCTTTGATCCGGAACTGTATCAGGCATGGCTTAGTCGTTTTGGGTCCTTTACGTTTTATTCATGCTTTTCTCATACTTACTTTACATGTTATGTTCCGGATGACGATGTTGAAAGTGTTTTTAAAATAATTTTTACGGAGGCGGAAAAAACCAGGGCCACCTCTTAGATTTCACTGATTTTACTGGAAGGAGAATATCGGAGAAAGAGATTTAGGGAGAAAATCATCATTTCTTTCGGAATATTTTGCAAGAGATTTGTGATGACGTAACTGCTTTGTCTGTATCAGGATGAAATAGCCCGAAAGTCAACAATTTGTGTTGTCCAGGATCCGTAACCGATGCAAAATTCCCACAGTGGATTGCCATTTAGTCCACTTTGCGCACGAATTGTTTTGCTTCAGACGATAGTAATAAGAAACGTCCTTTGTTTCAATAAGTTATGAGCTTTTTTCAAGTGTATCTTCTATCAAGATTTGTTGTCGCAGCTTTGCTATATAGAGTATGATATCTTCAGTAAGTGTTAAGTACTTTCGACAAAACTGCGTTGGTTTTGGGAATGAATATTCTGTGAGAATTGTTTTAGACAGAAATCATTTTTCTTTTGTTATAATTGATTATATCGTACGTTTTGGCGTAATTTTGTATATTTATTTGACGTTGAAGGCCACACCCTGTCCAAAGGAACCAAATAAAGAAATGATCAACGATGGAGCATCCTGGACCATTATTAGCACAGGTAAGATTAACGTCCTCTTGTTTACTTTACTGTTGTTCCCTTTTGATTTCACGCTGATTTCAACAGACAGCCACCACTTCCAACTAATGATCGAAGGTTGGTACTGGCAAGAACATCGTCAAGGGCACCATGAGCGGTTCTCTTGTAAATAGAGGGATGCTTAATGTAAGTTACAGGTTTAAGTGGTGTCTGTTGGTGGGCCAGTGGCTGAAGTATAGAACTAACCTAAGACTGACACTAACCCCAATATTAGGTGGTAGATAGTTTGCTATGCACAGTAGTGGGAGTCAATTAGCGACGCTGTAGTAACCATCCTTTGTTCTATTTTCTCTCTCTGCGTAGACAAAGCTGAATATACTTTCTGCGAAGGTATGGGACCAGTTCCAACGTCGGTGACACCAGTGCCTCAAGTTACGTTACTGCAGGTGGGTGAACGTTTTCACTTTGCTCTTTAGGTGCCAAATGGGGCGAGTTATCCGAACTTTGACATGTAACATATAATCATTCTTCTACAGTCGCGGGACTTGAATTTTTTAACCTGTCATGGGAGATTGAACCAAGAACCAGCCGTTGGCAGCCATTTTGGATTTTGCCCCCAAATGGCCAACGCTACTTGATGTACATTGTGTTTTACAGATTCTTATCTCCGCCGTGCTAAAATTTTGATTTCTACAATGTTCTCACTCAAGGAATTTTAATAGCAACAAAAATATAACTCATTAAAGTCAATGTGACACACTTGTGACTTAACAAGTCTTCGTATGCTTATTGTGGTGACGCCTAACCGCAATTGAGAAGGATGCTAAGAGATCAAGTCTGCTAAGAATTACATGATAATGGTCTGTTAAGATACAACTTCAAAGGGAGCATGGCTTATGTCATATGACAAGATTAAGACTCGATGATGAATATCCACTAGTATTGTGAACAGCCTACATCTTACGATGAAAATAAGGTACAAGGTACATTGTCAAGGTGAGGGGAACGCTGTTGTAGTATGACCAATAAGAACTGTGTTTCAGTATTATTCTTTTTTAACTTGCAAATTTAACCTCCTGTGGACTGCTCTAGTTTTAACATCTACCATAGGCCGCTGAACTGCAATATAAGCTACGTCATGATTAAGTGTGTAAAGTCGTGTACACAGAAAACAATTTCACTCACGCGTTAGCAATTATTAATCTCAGTTTTGCTAAGCGTCAAGATCTGGAGAGAAAAGGTGGCCTTTTATACATTTTAAGGGTCTGGCCACTAGGGGATGTCAGACGATGAAGTTAATTTTACCTACGAAGCATAGAGGATTATTACTGTTAACATATATTGGATACCTTCAAAACACTGCCGGTTTTTGGCAAGAGAGGGCCCGGTGCTATAAAGTGATTTTGGGGCCCTTCAGTGTCAACTTTTTTCTTCAATGAGCTGTGCGGGGCCCAGTGCCGCGGCACAGTTGGCACCCCCCTAAAACCAGCAGTGCTTCAAAGCCAATGGCTTTAAGGAGGAGATGTATTAACAATATATTTTATCGGTGATATAGTGTTTTTTTCCAACTACCAGAGACTGGGGACGAAATCTCAAGATCGGACTGTTCCACATCTTGGGCATCACCATTGCGGTTTATTCCTTGCGTCATCGGCCGGCAACGCAGATGCAGGGCTTCACCTTTCTGGTACTATTGCCGTCCTCACACTTTCCAAAGAAGGATGGGCCCGTATAGATCACTATATCTATATATAGTTTTTTTACTTTTATTAAACTTTTTGTGCTATCCCGTGTGGCACATTAGAAGATCTGTTTTGTACTATGAACCTAAATGTACAAAATTGTCGAAGGTCAGTTGCACGGATTTTGCACAGAGCCTGTTTCGAATGTTTGACATCACTCTGATAGTTTCGTGGTTGAGCAGTTCGTATCACTGGCATTGCTCAGTGCTATTGTAGCTTCTCAATTTAACGGCTCTTAGGTGACGTCGTAACCTCCCATTATTAGCATTGAGATAGCCAGGGGCCTAAAAGCTCCCACCCGCCCTCTTAAAACGGTTCATATTCTGTGACCATATCAATACTTTTTGTTTTATGATTTTAATTCGCAGTTAAATGGAGGAGGCGACGTTGCTATGGTCGAATTAAAAGGCGAAAACTTCACCCCAAATTTAAAAGTATGGTTCGGAGATGTTGAGTCAGAAACGATGTACAGGTATGTGGATTTGGTGTTACGGATGGTAGCAAAGTAATTGGTGTGGGCAGAACAATGATAGTAGGAGCAGTTAGATCGCAGTTCTAAGATTTGTGATCTGGAATGGAAAATAAACAAGGTTGCCTGCTTACCAGGCTGCAGCTCTATTTCTGAACCCAATCCGAACTCCATCTTATGGAGGAACTATAACAGCCAGTTTCGGCTCCAACTTCTCTACTGCATCCTGTTATGGCGGGGCCCCTCCATGAAGGTGGTGTCGCTCGGATTAGTGCCGCCTAGTGTAATCATAACCGCTACTTATGAACTTTCCAGCCTACTGCCATCATCACGGGTCAACCAGATAAACAGGGATGCCTTTTCTGCTGTTTCCTGAAGTTCTGTAACCACCCTTTTTTATTCTTTATTTTTGAAACCAAACCTTCTTCTGACAAGATAGTAACATCTTTTCAACAATTCCACGACAACCTACCGCCAAATGGTAAAGTTCTGTCGACCATCCATGTTCTGCACAGTTGTTTATCAAGTCTTGGTACCTCAAAATTGTTTTCCCAGGGTATTGTCAGTTCCAATAACAATACTCTCTTGTCCTTGTCATCCCAGATCACTAAAGCTGGTCTTTTGTTTGTTAATATGGGCGGAACAATGATAATTGGAGCAATTAGACCGCAGTTGCAAGATTTGTGATCTGTAATTTCAATCGAACCTTGTTTATACTTCGATGTAAACGTGGTAAGGGTACACAAGAGGGAAATGATAACAAACAAACAGAGTAGGAGGGAACTTCAGCAATTCGACTAAGGATACACCCATTAACAATGCAGCTAATATTAGCCAGTGATTGTCTTCAATGGTGTGTTCCCGCCAGTTTTTCAAAATTGTACTATGCTTCCTATTTTAGCAGTTTCATCAGAGCATGGTAACAATATAGAAACAAGTAGTCCAGAAAGGTTCTATTATTGTTGATTACTGTTTGATATTCTTGGCATTGAAAATTGTCAATGTAAAAAATTGTACATTTTTGTGCCATGGGTAGAAATTAAATCCGTAGATACGCTATCCATTGCATAGTCGTAGAGCCGCTGCCGGTATGAAAATGGATGCACAGGTTACTTGATGACGTTGCCACATTAGGAAGGAGATTTAACGCATTTCTTCGTTAATGGGTGTTGCTTCAGGCTTTGCCAACATAGAAAAAAGTGATATTTTATAGTGGCCAGTAACCTCTTATTTGCAGCTAATAACAATTTACTGTTTATCAGCACATAATTATCGTTGTTTTTTACTTGTGCAAACTGTCCTTTCTGTAAGACTTCGATAATATTTAAGATTCTGGTAATTATCTCACAAGCTGTTTGAGCAAAATCATTCAAGGCATACAGATGCTGATTTATATACAGCATACAGATGCTGATTTATATACAGCATACAGATGCTGATTTATATACAGCAGATGCTGATTTATATACAGATTTTTCTTAGATTCTACTCTAGGTATCCACAAAGTATTACCCAATTTTACCAATTTTAAAAATATCTATTTTTGACATTTCCAGGTGTGAAGACAGTATGTTCTGTGTAGTTCCAGACATATCAGCATTTCGGGATGGATGGAAATTTGTGCGATCTCCCACTCAAGTGCCGGTCTCCTTAGTGCGATGTGATGGGGTGATATACCCCACTGGACTTACTTTCACATACACGCCAGAACCTGGCGAAAGGCCTCATAATCCTGAAGTAGAGTCGATAACTCGAAATCCAGGAGCAGTGGCATTGATGGTTCAACACTCCCAGTCGTCATAATTATTTCTCGTTGGAGAAATGTCGGCTCCATGCCATTGCAAGCAAATACAAGGCAGAGGAACAGTGTGCAAGCGTGGACCGTGTCACCGTTAATGCTGAAGATCTTCAGATTGCAAAGGCTACATTTTCTTCAAAAGCTAGCCATTTTTCTGAATATAATAAAGAGGAGTTTTAACCGGGCCACTTGCTTTGGCCGTTGAAACAAGGGTGACAGTGAACCATTTCGCATAATCCCGTCTTATGCACTAGAACAACCCATGGGACTCTCCTGTCGACGATATGCCGTGAAGTAAATGCAAGTGGCAGAAAGTCGTTGCAGTGGGGAGAGAGAGAGGGAATCAGTATGGACACTGAAACTAATGTATTATTAGAAACTGAGTTCATTGTAGTGCTCATTAAGTTATCAGGAAAATCTCTTGGATTTCACTGCCAAGCAGTTAAACTAATGAGAAATTGTGATACATTTTTATGTTGACCGAATTTGGACTCAGATGTATCAATTTTCTTTAGGAAACATTTTTAAGTTTAGATGTGATGGGGTAGGAGGCATCTTTGAGCGATCAGTTTTTGTATGAAGGATTATTACAAGGACGAGTGGCTCGACTAGAAGGTGCATTTTCTATGACACAGATTGACGAAAGCGAAGTGAAACTTATGGGTAGGCGGTAATTTTCTGCGGCTTCGGCAGTAAAGATTTCGAAAAGTTGATTACAGAGTACAGTAATATGACTATTAATTGGTATTACGTTGGTTGCGATTCCATGGACTTGAAATGGACTAGAAAGGCGACGTCTATAATAAGGAGGTAACATTCTAAAGCATCCAACATCAGCCTTCAGACGAAGAAATAGTATTTGTACAGTTTCATGCTGTGATCACGTAGTGGAATATTTGCAGAGCTACGTTTACGGGATAGTGATATAAACCAGCGTTCACATGTGTCGCATCGCCGTTCTCACTTTTATAGTATCGGTGCAATGATTGGTAAATGTATCACAACTTTGTATATCATCCGTGACTATTAGTTGTTTACGAGGTTTTGTGGGTGCTGTACGGCCTAAACATGACTGAAGATGCCCTCTTTGCTTGGTGCCTTTTAAATACTTTGTAAAAAGGTTTGATGATAATGGTCAGTTGTTGAGGATCCCATTTGGCGTCGCGACTGCTGAGACTCAACTACACTTATTGTTAGGGCCTTCTGTGTCAATGTTCCTTGTGTCACCAGTGAATAGGAAGTTATTCGTAGGTCAATAGATAAGTTACTAAAGATATTAGTAACTGAAAGGGATGCAATCTTTTGTATAAGTTAGATACGCTGATGGTATACATTGCAATAGTCCTCAGTTCTTTTGATGGCGGTCCTTCTGGCCTTCTTTCCAAGCACGCAGTGTTTGAGTATTTGTGTATGGTTGCAAAATGGTTTTCTTTTTTAATGGGCTGTATTTACGCTACGACGTAGGTATGTGGAATTTCTTTCTCTTAGCTGCAGTGGCCACTGGCACAGAAAATGGAGAAACGCTTGAAGGTGTGCCCGCCCTGCAGTAACCCTTGACCGTTTGCTTCAAACCATTCTTTGAAGCTGGTCCGGTCACTTAGCATCGTGACAACTATGTGGACTACTACTACTACTACTACTACTACCTGTGTTTCACTGATCATGCATTTGCATTGTTTATGCATTGTGCAGCGATTTGAAGGGTAATACCAGAATGAGAACCATTCGTGTAATGAACGAAGAGTAATGTCGTATGCTTGTTGTTAGTAGCAGCAGTTCTGACGACATAAAATTAATTTACATTTGAGATAGCATACAAGATGAATAGAACAGTTACTTGATGCCAAGTAATGGGCGCAGGGGATAATCATCTTGAGTTACTCACAGCTTTAAATATTCCCATGCCTTACATTTAGGGTAGCGCTTTGGTGATGTGCGCATCATGGCTTATGAAAATGTATGTAGAATTTGGTGAAAAGGGGCATTTAGCCATCTTAGCTAGAGATTGATGGTTGGATGGCTGGGATTGTATACGGTTGTGGTGATATTATGACATTGACAAAAAGCTATTTAGAAGGGACATTTACCAAAACTATACAATTGACGTCTGCGATACTGGGCGTGTATTCATCTGCACGTATTCTAATTCGAGTGATAATTAACACGATGACAGAACCAATAACTTTTGACGAGCATTGCGGAATGAAGTCTTTTTCTGTAGCATTGTTTGGTAGAGGGAAGAGGACAGCATGACTGTGACACATAGTAACCTTAATATATGTACAAAGTAGGCAGCAGTATTCTTGGCTGATATTTCCACCCCTTAAAAAGGCAATAGGTAAAGGTAGTATGAAGGAGGTGGGCACTGTATGTAATACGCTGCATGGCAGATCATATAAACAACGATGTAGTAAATGCTGCTAGAATATTGATTGATGTCTGTAACTATATGCTTGATTAACATATATGCATACATAGATATTATATATATATATATATACATTAATACTTTTGCTTTGGCAAAGGAAAGTGTCCATTCCTTGTAATTTCTATTTTCTTTGACCATTTATATGTAAATAATGACCAAGAAAGGACAGATAAAGGTGTCAATAGTTGAATGATGACAGATAAAGTTGAATGGTTTGCTTTCTTCCTTTGGTTCTTCTTTATACTAAGCGAAGCGTACCTCGAGTCTGATCTTGTCGGCAGCTGTTAATATAATGCAGATAAGGGAGTTTGTGTCAGTCACAAATTTCGTAGTCATTTATGTGTAATAAGCATATGTCTAGCTCTGCTATTGTTATGATAGACTAGATTAAGGTCAAACAAAAAAACAAAACACAATTCAATCAAATGTTGAATAGTTGTCTCATTTTTAATATAAGGAGGATCTTCAAAATTTTTTAAAAAATTCTTTTTAATTAAATATGACCAAAAGATGGCGCTTGTAAATGAGCCTTCAGCGATGTCTTAGAACGGGACTTACCCAGGCTATTTTTACTTTTTAACACTCGCTTTCGTTGAGTTTATGTGCTGGTAATTAATAGTCGTCGACCATGCGCAATTTTGCTTTCTTGCCACACATAATTTGGGCTGTGTCCCACGTTTCTCGAGTGCACGTTAATGCTCATTTTTGTGTGGTACGATGTCAAACTGATCCTATTTCCTATAATTCTGCGACTCGTGACTGGAATGCAGAGTTCATCTTCCTGGCGTTTCCAGACACGTTCTTTTACCAAACTATGATCATGTATGTTATTTGATCATCTAAAGCGTCCTCAGCTTATTTGCGTTTCTTAACCTTTCTGCGCCTTTCACTTCGGATCCCAATGGAAGAAGCAGGTTTAAAATGAATATGTTTATTATGATCAGTCGCAAATCATCCTAAGGTGATAGAAACAAAAAGATAGGAATTTTCGACATCCGAACGATTCATTACGCCGTGGCAGTCCCCACAGACATGAAATGGCGTAGAGATGGCTTTTATGTTGGAGAGCAAAACATACTTTGACTAGTACTACTGTAGGGATTCTTCCTTGAAGCTGTGGTTCAATGTAGCACGAGTGTTGCCGACCATATCGACCTATGTTGGATAGAGGGAAACGTAACAGACCGTCGTCTGTTTACGGCCTGTTGTTATGTATGTGACTAAGAAATGTGAAGCATCGTTAGAATTGTCAATGGGACTTGAATATTGCTTGGATCGTTTGCATACTTTGGGTAGTGGATAGGCAACGGTTTTAAAAAGATTTAAGTAAAGTGTGTTACCACCCGCATTTCACCAGCAAGTATTTCAGCAAGACTACTTTAATTTTCTACTCGATGAACGTATTGATTTTTCAAACCTGAAATTTCACCTCCGATTTGTAATATTGAATCGTTTAGTAAGGGTCCATGAGTACTTCTTCAACTTTCGCATTTTAAAGGGAACGGTAAGATTTATGTGCTATGTGGTTTTTTAAATTTGGTTGATTGATACTTTGCGGTGAAATTATAGATTGAAATGGAGTGCACCCTTTTTTTGTGCATTAGATTGAGGCCTGGATATGTCAAGAAAGAAAGTGGATTATTTTTATCGTAGAATACTCAGTGATATATAGATAAACGATGTGGAAGAAAAGCTGTTTCACTGGACAAAGCTAAGTGGCCTTGCGATTAATATAGGAATAGGTTGTCACGTGCAAGGAGATAGACGTTTAAACAATCTATTAAAGGCGCAGAGGCAATTGAGCCTGTTTAAGAGAAGTTGTGTTTTGTTCTGAATAAGCAAAGGCGTTAACCAACGTCTCCACGTACCACTCAAGTAGAATTAAAAGCGACGATCGACGGGAGAAGTCTGGTTTGATATTGGTCTTGTGTTACTGTAGCTTTGCTTTTTTGATTCGAGCTAGAAAAGTAGCGAGACAGCTGTCACTAAATACAATGTTAGGGTCAATAAATACACACGTTGCATGGTATGATCACTTACATGTAGGAATTGGGGGAATCGGTTTTTCTGCTAGCAGTGATGATCACGTTTTCAATTTGTGCCTGAGAGTGAACGATAATGGTGACGTTTAAGGAGGGTCAAAAACTGTATATGCAACTAGGAGTCAAGAGAGACTGCATTACTTCAAATGATGCCGCGGCATTTCAAAATTAGAAAACCAAAGGGCTCAACCTGTTGGCCAGTGCCAAATACTTTTGTCAGGATAATAGAAGTGATTGATTTTCGGTTTGTTGAATTGAAGTTTCAAAATGACGTTGCATGATGGATTTGATTTGGCTAGCAGGGACATACTGTGTTTCCCCAGAAGACTTTGACCGAAGGAATTTACGGACATTTGGCATTAAAGTACTGTTGTATGATTATAATGGAATTATGGATGCCTACACAGACAGGTATGGAACAGACATTCAAACTTTGTGCCTTGTAGTCCTGGTTTCATTATATTGATTGAAAATCAACATCAGACCGGTGACCTATGCATAAGCAGTAAGGTAGACTGCAATCGCCTCCGTAAACGTAAGTATATTGTAGCAAATAAATGGAAGAATGAAAACAGTACCTAATTAATTAGCTGAACCAACATAGTTAAAGTTGAAGATTATCTAACAACATACCGTAACACAAGAATTCACGGTGCTTTCATGGACGGAGGTGGTGGTGATCTTATCAAGTGTGGAAGCCGTTCCTGCTGTTCTGATCTTTCTCGTGCAATTTTGGAAAGTGCCCTTGAACAAGGACGATCGTGCTGAAAATGCATGTTTCTTCGTGACGGATTTTTCAGGATTTCACAGACCTCTTATATATAATTTAGTCGTAGAGGGATTCAGTAAGCTTGATATTGGATTCCACATGCACACCACGGATGAGTAAATGTTTTTCTTTTTGCTTTGCCCTTTACGTCGACGAATTTCTGTGGTTGACGTTTACCGGTGGCGGTTAGTGCCCCTATTTACTCTCCGAAAAATGCATATATTTCAAATATAATTTCATGTTCTTAATATATTTATCAAGACCTATCGACTGATGTATAGATTATGTATCTAAAGTACTGTGACGACTACATTTAAAGTACGTCGGGATCCAAACACACCACACAAGTTTACCATGATGAAACAAATCCCACTTTCAAAAGTTGAAGTAAGTGATACCATTAACATTCATACTCAAAACTTTCTGGCGGCTAGAGAGATTGTCCTCCACGAGGAAATAGCACATGGTGCGTCACATCATGCCCAAAGGGTTTATAGTGTAATGTTGAAATAATCGAGTTTTGTCGCGACAGTTTGTCGGCTTGGTCCAACGTTGTAGGGGATATGACTCCCTGATTCCAAACATCAGGCGCTCAACGCTGTCCATTCCCAATCGCTGTAATAAAGTAAATCTATTTGTTACCTTACGAAGAGCAATCACGATCTAGGGATTCATCGGAAGATTAAAGATCTGCAAAGATTGTTATTGGGTTTTGAAATCCCGATGGAGCATTCACCAATAGAATTCGAAATATCGCCATCGCCTCTGTTGTTTATGACCTTCGCTCAATCTATCGTCTCGCGGCCATGTTGTAAGAATCAAAGGGCCACTTACTTAGTTTAAGTTTGCCATGGCTGATGAATGATAACTCGAAAGGAGTGTTATAGTGGTTCTTTTCTTCAACTACCGAATTCTACGTGGAAAACTAAACTGTAGAAACATTCACCGCTTCTTCAACCACTTTGAGGATGGCCACGTTATGTTGACTGCAGGAGCTATCCTGAGTCTGAAACAATTACTTCATGTCGTGACATCTTTGCTACAGATTGAAAGTCTGTAATTGGCTCAAATCTTTCATTCAAATTTTGATAATTATAGAAGTCACTCGCGCTAAAACTTAGTGGCTTAGTTAACAATTATGATTAGTTCAGAGACAAATTTTGAACTTCTTTGGTTGCTGACAGTGTCTCACGGGGAAAAAAGAAAGTCTCTTATTGGTCAACGAGTTAATTTCCATGCTTAAAAGCTGGACTAGGGTGGCTCCCACTCATTTTTGAATTTCTCAAATATGCTCACATTATTGGCTGCTCAGGATGATATAAGACATCCTGATTAGACATGCATAATAGCGCTTGTGTGAGTGGCAGGTTGCAGAAACAGTAACAGGTTGTAAACTACACGAATGATGTTGAGTGTTGCTTAGAAAAACCGGGGTCTGTTAAGTCGATGGTGTTGCCTTGAAAGTGGCTTTAGCAACCTTCGCTACCCCCGGGATCCGCCCCTGCATGGTTGGTAGATGTTTGTCTTGTAATGCGTCATAGTATTTTTCTGAGCTACGTTTCGAGAGATACTTCTTCCATCTTCAGGCTAAATGTCACTTGTTAAAGTACATGACTCGTACAAAGGTAATTTCTCTGGCAACATGGAGGTAAGGTTTTCACACAGCTTCATAGGAATACTGGTGCACGAATACAGAGATTATCCAGTGAAAGTAGGAACAACCAAACGAGAAGACTGTATCCTGTAGTTTCGAACCTCAAGCTGATTAAATTTTTTCAATACATAACCTTACCAGGAATCAAGAATGAGTCTGTGGTTGGGAGTATAACTTTGAGAGGGATAAAACTTTAAAAAAAATGTTCAAAGAGTAAGCAAACTGTCTCTGTACCCTCCCTAGGTACACTGGTCTCAGACGCCATTTCTCAAAGATATCTTGGATGCCTTTGTTAATGTTATTTGCTTCCAAGCAACACGATTCGTTTCAGGAACAGGCTACTTATAACTCTGTACGTCTCTTAATAACACTTTCATTTTAACATGACTTCTCTGCTTAAAATTGCTGTAAATTTTATAAATGGAGAGCTAGTAAGATACTTGGTAGTGACGATGCCAGGATGTTCCTGCTGGGGAAGCCAGAGGACTAAGCACAGATGTCCGGGACCTTTCCAAAACAACTGTAAGAGACCATGCAACCTGCTTGCTCAGGGTTACGTAGTACAAATTATCTTCTTTTATGACCAGAACACCTGTTCGCATATTGAGAATGGGATTCAGCAAGAAATTCCAATAGCAAAGGTAAGTATAAACTAGCCTATCCTCAGCCTCACGTTTTCAGGTTTTAATGTTTTAATTAACATAGCACTTCCGCTAGCGCATATGTAGATCATCTAAATGGCAACAATTTCACCTGCATCTACGAGTCAAATCTCAAATATGGCCAACCAAATCAAGAGATCCCCGTCAGATGGCGACCCCTACACGAAAATTACTAAAGCGTGGCATGCCTACTTCTTATTGCAAGGTTTACTTTGTTATCTGACAGATGTGCTTATGACGTAGCCACTAATTTGTCGATCAGGGCTTTATTTAGGACCACTATCATGTAACTGGCAATATCCAGTCTGCCCCTGTTATCTGTTATAAATGTCACAATAATCAAGAAAAGATCGTTGGCAGAAATACAAGGATTCCTATTGATACACCAGAATCGCAATGGGTGTACGGGGTTTTTTTATTGTATCTTAAGAACGGAAAACATGCGCACATGGCTGAACTGTTCTGTTTACGGAGTCATAAATCGACGCAGATTCTGAGAACCGAGATGAAGAATAGGTGTTGAAAAATCAAAGTCGACAAATGCTCGCGACTCCAAGAAAAATGCTTGTAGACTCCAGGCGGGGTTAGGACTATTCAATATACATAGTATAAGTGTAAAAGGATTTCTTAACAAAACTTTCCGTTGCTTGAAATAAAGGTGTTCTGTCCCAAAAGAAGTTAAAAAAGGTGTCATTTCTCCTGTTCCTGCGAGATCCTCCATCGATGTACTGTGCCATCACGGAGGCGTACTAATGCGTTTCCACACTAACTCGACGAACTCCTTCTTTGATTGTGTTGCACGATTTGCTTTATTTATGTTTACTCCAAGTAATTTTAACCCATGGATCTCGGTAATATGGTTTTGTTGCTTTGGCAAACATCATTATCTGTGTGATTGCATTGTTCTCCGCTCTACATACATGGGCCATATATTAAGTATTGGGCATTGACATAGCTAGTTACATTTGTGCTCCAACAATTTTCCGTATTTGTTCATTACAGTACACAAAGCTGTGATCTCCCTCGTCGTTCTCATTATTATCATTACTTTTGGGGTCATGTTTTGGCCTCCACCCACCTTTTACCATGCTTCTCATACATTCCTACCAACTTACCTCTAGTTTTTATAATTGTTGTTGGTTCGGATAGCATGCTTGTGCCCCATACCTTAATCTCGATCGGACACAACTTTCTAACAATTTTCGTCGAGTTGGCATGTTGATTTTGCTATCAGTGAGCACTGTCCTTAGGTCATTAAATTTGGCACATGCCCAGTCTGTATCTTTATCACTGGAAATAACTTGGTCCAAATACGTAAACTGTTGAACATTTTCAATCACTTGTTCTCCTATACTTATCAGTGATTTCTTCTTTGTAAGCTCGGCATCATTAAACACTTGTGTTTTTGTCTTTGTGAATGATATTGCCTAGCCGAATAGGTTACATGTTTCACTGATTATGGTTAGTATATGTTTTGCTTCATGTACATCCTTGCAGAAAAATACAACATCATCAGCATAGAGTATCCAACGAATTATCTCGGTTCTACTTATTTTGTGTTTTGGTCTTTGTTCTCCGTTAGTACACAAGTGTGGTAAATTATACTCAAACTCAATGCCCCATCCTGGATATGCTTGATCGATTTCATAGGTAGCAACTTTGAGTACATAGTCAAAGTAATAATTGAAGAAACATGGTGATTCCTGTTCACCTTGTCTGCAACCAATCAACACATCAAACTTTATTTTTGGTCCACGTATGGAAGCAGTAGTACCTTCGTACATTTTTTTGCGATAACGCGATTAGATGTTGAGGCCCTTTTCGTATTTCCAGAAAGTGAAACAAGAGGTCTCGAGGTACATGATCATATGCTGCTGTTAGGTCGATATATACAGCAATTAACATCCCCCATGATAATCGACGACATTTTGGAGAATGAATATTCCGTCTGTTGTTGAACGGTTCTTCCAAAAACCAAATTGCTCATTTCCATTATGACGTTCATACGCATCTTTCAGTCTGTTCATGATGACTTTGGCTAGAATGCGACTCATATTTGCTCCAATGAAAATTCCTCTATAGTTCACTGAAACGCTCAACAATCCGTTTTTGAACAGGCAGGTTATGTTGCTATGAAGCCATACACTTGGAACTTTTATTATGGTCCAGACAAGGCGATCTTAATAACAGGATCTTAATAACAGGATGGGTTATTAAGATCGCCCTGGGTCCAGATCAACACTAAAAGATTCAGAATAGAAATTATGAGTTCTTTACTATTATTAAATTTCAATCCTTCAGTTTTAGTGTCAGTTCCTGCACTTTCATTATCTTTGAAGGCGCGTAGTATATCTTTTATTTCCTTTTCTGTTGGTACCTCATCATTAACAAGTATTTTGTCATCATTCAAATATGGGTATTCTTTCATGAGTTCCTATTTCTGGTGGTATTGGCATGTCGCGTGCTGCAAAGTGCTTTTCAAAGTGATCTTTCAATTTCTCATTTGATATTTTGAGTTTAGAAGCTGATTTTATTGCAACGTATTTTTAGCCATGCTAAATTCCTTTTCGACATTTCGTGCTTTTGGAGCATTATTTATTCCATCGGCTAGCTCTTTGAAGTATTTATTTTTTTTAAAAATGTCCGCCTTTTTGATTACTTTTTTGGTATTCCCCATTTCTGTATGACTACTACATGAAAACAAATCTTTCATTTGCTGTTTTAATACATCATCTTTCCATGGCTCTCTCTTTTTAATTTTTGGGCATATAACTTCAACATTTGTTACAACAGTTGATATAGCAAGATCATTAAGTTCGTCAATATTATCAGTATTAATTTCCACAAGTGCCTGATTGATTCCGGCTGTAAGATTTTGTTGTAATTCCGTCGTCTAATCAATATCTATTTTCAACAGTATTACACTATCCAAATACATTCGATCTATACTGCATATCCATTTATTCGTATACTGTAAATGACTGATTGAACCCATTGTCGAAACCAGAGATTTTTTGGCAGGGTGCTATCTCTGGATGGGCTCTTTGTCAGATCAGCGCGCTTATTAACAAAGTAACAGTTATTTAGAAAAAATGAACCAAACGACGTTTTGGCCAGTCAATGTTCTCAATAGAGTATATAACTTGTAAATTACGCAGACTCCTACCCTAGCGAGTGTGACTTCATTGTCAACAATTTGCGAAAAAGAAACATGACAGCCAAGATGACTCTCCCAAAAATTCAGAGAATGCCAAAAAATAAAACTAGGAAAATACCATGCTTACATACCTTGCTGTCAAGCTCTTTTGAACCGCATGTACTCTGGTTGGGGAATCTAGGCCTAATATTTCAGAGACAGGTTACATTAGAGTCGTTTTAGCACAATTCCCTCGGGACAAGAGCCTTGACAAAAAAGATTACAATCAAAGTGTTACGTATTTAATCATTGTTACATGTGTGATCATACTTTTCTCTATTCATTGTAATTAACCTATTGTTTTTTGTTGTAAATTGAGCATGCGTGGTAATACAAGTTGTTCTTCACATTGATACGAAGTACTAATGTAATACTAAATGCAGTATTAGTATTCTGATAGTATCTATATCAATCTTACCTCCATCATGACGGAATCTGCGCGCTCTACACACAGAAATGTTGCAAGCTTCACTAGTCCTATTAAGCTCCGTGACACAACAACAACTTTGTCACTAGGGCACATAAGAAAGTTCACGATTATCGACTTACTACGTCGATGTTCACAACACACGACATCTTCAAACGACTGGTAAATATCTGCTTTGTTTTTGCTTGTATTCTTGAATTGATTGAAGAACAGCTATCTGTCAAGGGAGTAAACAGAAGTGCATCCCATTAACTGTTTAAATGTAACAACTCTCTTTAGAAGCCATTTGCATAGAACCAAGAAATGCCTTACAATAGTGCCAAGATGGCTGTCCTTACCCTAAATAGTAGTTAGTCAAAGTAAATATCATTGTTCTTCACCCCTTCTTTCAGACGTATTCTTGTCTAGGGCCGTAGCGGCTGAGGGAGCAGAGGACCATTGCCCCCCAATTTTTTCAAAGGACATTTTCATAACACCTTGTTAAACAATACATGGTTTTCGACCAAAATATCCCTTCGCCCTTGAATAACACACCTGATATCCTTCTTGTAAAACTTCTAACTTAGTTCAAAGATATTCATTTAGTTTTGAGAAATCATTTTATCAGTCTCTTAAAGTCTTAAAAAGTATTGTACTATATCCGAAATACCTTTTCATTGTGATATGAGCCCGTGTTCCAATGGGAAGCACAAACTGAAGATAGGCTCGAGCCTTACTGTGAAGAATATCAATGCAGAAGAAAAGAACAGAGATTCATTTGTGAGCCCGAAATCATAACTAGTCAATCTTTCGATATTGTTTTTGTTTCTCGAGAAGCACCTCCTATGTTGGCGAGTATGCCCTTGCTGACGACATATTTCACACATTCGCCTCTATTTTTTTACTGCCACTACTAACTGGACTCTCGTTCTTGTTTAACCTCGTTTATCTATGCTGATGGATGCATATCGGGTTTCTTTACCTTTATAGAGTGCATACCACTCCCCACAAACACACACGCGCGTACACATACACAATGTAAATGAAATCGGTGTTTTTAAGTAGCCTAACCTTCAATGAACCCTTTTCTGTGACAGTTGACAACCAGACTGAAAATCTGTACAAAAACGATTCAAAAACAAAGAATTCTTTGACTTGGTGGTAGATACTCCTGGTCAGCTGCCACCGACAGATTTTCCCTATACATACATCTTATGGAGGATGCAGACCAAGAAGCTAGTTATGTGCAAATCTCTTAACAACTAGATTCGTCTTCATGTAAACAGTCCCTGAGAGCAATAATTTGTGTCATTGCAAGTGTCGAGCAATGTACGCACAACGAACTAGAACAACAGTTTACAAAACCTCCTAACTGTGAAACCTAGTGCTGTTTGCGATTGATTTACTAGTCGACTAGTCGACCATTGTTCACTAGCAAAGGGGCGTGGCTCTGTATGCTAAGAAAAGACCATTGAGTCATTATATGTTTGTTCTCGTATCATCACATAGATGTGCGTTCATAAGTCCTTTATTCTCCCACCCCCCACCCCCCTTTTTTTTAAAGATGTAAAATTTTAGAAGCTCGCTTAGCGGTAATTCAATTATCTAGCATTATTAAGTACTACCGCGATTGGGTACTTTGTAAGGACTGAGGGTGACTAAATGTACCTCTGTTACACGATATTATTACTCACATTATTCATCTTGTTCGACGGACGCAGCGACGGGGTACATAGGGCCATGGCCCCGATTTATGGTAACAAGTATACAGATGAACAATTTATTATACTGCTAACATACTTTTGAGGAACTATTCATATGCCAAAATTAACAGGCATATGCTATGCGTATCCAGTTTGAACACAACCTATCGATCGATGGGACCGATGGTGTTCTCTGTCGAGTTTTATCTTGAGCAGTTCAACTTTAGCCCCAGTTACGTTTTTAAGCGTGTTGTAGCACCTGATGTTCTAATCTATTTTCTCTCCTAAGCTGAAATACCTTTAAAACTCATTTTCAAATCAATAGAAATGTCTTTAAATTTTTTCTTAATCAGCAATGAAGAAGGAAATATCTCAGGCACTTTTCTCAGAAACCAGCAGTTGCGTAAGGTCTACTCAAACGTAGATCAATCAGTTCAAAATGACCACGCTGAGCGAGAATTATCTATTAATTTATACAGTTAAGCTTCACTCAAACACTGCTTTTGATGAGGAAACCCTTCCTTGGATTTCACACTCCAACATGAATTCATGCCTCCTTTGTAAGTCCGGAAGAACTAAAATTAAACGCGGCAAATCAAGCATAAAGAACTTCGGTCAAGTCACTTCATTTTTAATTCATTCTGGATTTGATCCTAATCTTACTTTGATGCTGACACAATAGAACCTACTGTTCGAGGTTCGTCGACTAATCGACTAGCTGTTAAGTCATCGACTACCAAGAGGATAGTCGAGTAGTCGACTAGTCGTGGACGGCCCTAGTGAAACTATGTATCGCCAGCTACGAATACTGACCTTTGCATCATGGAATCAACTGCCAGCTGTGTGTCAATATTTACTGTAGGCTAGATCTTTTCAGTGCTCTGTTTTGCAGCAGTGCTTTATTAGCGGATTTCAAAGAACAAAGAGTCATTAAAAGTAGTGGATGTGTCAAGCATTTGGATGGATCGTCGCTGTGTCTTTTATTTGATTTCTTGCTGAGACCTTGACATGCTGGTCATTTTGATTAATCGCATTGCCTGGATGAACTGCGTTTTTGGGTGTAAAATAATTCTGAGGGTCCATTTATTCGGGAGGAAAGAGTAGCCTAGTACTTGCCAAAAATGTAACTTGAAAATAGTCTGTTGATTCGGTAGTTCCAATGTGAAGAAGCAAAGATCTCAGTTTGGGTATTTCACTACCAATAGAGATCGACAACCATCTGTTGATTGTTCGAAGGAGGTGACAGTATGATTACACGGAATGCCCCCGACACTGATGGCACTCATCCTAGTACTCACTTTAGTGCGGGGACTTCTAGCAGTGCGACCTATATTATTAAGAAGAAAGAAGTGAAGCCGAAAGTCAGGTTAGGATGTTATTTGCCACATTTTAGTATCAAAGGAAGTGTGTCAGTATAGGAGTTCCACATCTGTTGTTAAATATAACCATTGACGTCACGGCCTGCCACGAGGACCGCGCAATCATTGAAGATCTTGCAGCAAATACCAAAGAAGTACAGCTGGCTATGAACTCGCTGCTCTTCAAAATTCGTACTTTATTCCTTGGTTTGCTAGTCATTGTTCACAAACATTCTTGTTCCTGGACCAGCAGGAGTGACTCTCGTTACAACCACAAGGAATTTATGAAGGGTGTTACGTTTGAGACAGTTCCAAAGCCAAAAACTCAACGTAAGAAGTGTAAGCGTGGGTTGGCGGAGACTAGGTATAGCCAGGACAGTTTTCCATATAAATAATCGCTCTCGATGAGTATATTAGAACTGTGAATCAACATCTAATGAAAATGCAATTTCCAAGTAAATAGGAGTATTACCAACCACCGACAGTTATCAACCACAGACGATTCTGCGATTTCAAGGCAAAAACACAAGTGGAAACACTGTTGTGAATGTCAAGTTACCGAATCTCGTTACAACTCTATTAATGTTCACGAAGGCTTTGAAGTTGTGACAATCCATCGCGACATGTAATGTGACTTAAAGCATGCTTGCTGTAAATAAAATTTAAGTGGGTAGAGCTTACTAATATGAACAGGTTTTGGTATCACGCAATCAGGTTATTCAATTTTTCACAATCATACTCACTTTTAAGTCTAAAAAAATATTGGTCGTTAGCACTCTTTACTTAATATTATTGTACGAAGGTCGATATTGGTCAGTTGATGATGAGTGTGATACCCTTATAGCTATTTTCAAGGATGATCATGTCAATTTGCTTTGGGGGCAAGGCCATGCCCCCCCGCTGCCCCTGTTCCCGCTTCACTGGAAAGTGCTGCTTTAGCTTTCTTTGGAGCCCTGAAAACCGACCATTTTCTCCTCCTCCCTATCATGGTGTATGACATATTTGTACACAATCTTACCCCCCTCTTAATTTTTGAGGGGTCCTTCCTGCGCAAAGAAGGAAGATCAGGAACAGTTTCCAAACTTGACATGACATGTATAACATTGCTGAGTAATGTTCTTATCTGTGTTCTTGTCTTTAAATCGTAGAATTTTCTGTGGTTGATGCTTGCCGGTGGTGGGTAGTGCCCCCGATATTTTCAACATGTCAGTTCTTAAGTCTGCTCATCAAGACCCATCGATTGACGTGTAGGTTATGTGTGCAGAGCGCTGTGCCGGCTATACTTAATTTTCACCTGACAACGTACATTTGTACGAGTTCGGGCTTGAGGCCAGTGGACGTCACACCCTTACATTGCAAGCACGGTTGCAATTATGTCGCTGAATTCTCCTCTGCATCTGCGTGTGGTTGCTTTATTCTGGAGCATCCTCCTCGGTTAAAGCAACACTTGGAAAATGAGACAATGGTGCAGCAGGCCATTGGAAATGCTACGAAAGTGTTAACGTCGATTCAAAGTTTCCCAGGTCAAGCGATGTGTCAGTGTTTGTGACTCATAAGGTGTTTATGTGGAACTGTGCTATTGCATGCAATTTATCAGGCTACAGCAGCCATATGATTCAGTGACAATAATTGCTTGGTAGCCTACTCCACTGAATAAGACGACAAGATACTAGACAGACACAAATTTGATGTTTTATGTAGGCCTATTCTTCGTAATTTATTCTTCTCTCCTGGACAGATATGGTCTGTTATGTGAGATAGAGGTAACTTAAAATTAAACGCACTACTGCCAAATGTAAGCCCAAATAGCGTCCAACAAATACAATGTTTAATTTTGTAAATTACCAATTTTTTGAAGCCTAGTTTTTGGCGGAATTCCCCCCCCCCC